>JAKUCV010007159.1:0-24355 GCA_028386065.3 Turnera subulata
GATACCGTAGAGGAGGGGACGTTTTCATCCTGCTCTTGCTGGTTCTATACTCATAATTAGGTGAAAGATCCTAATCTCCAAGTAAGTAAAATTGTTATTCGGTTTTGTAGCCTCACATGTGGTTCTAGGGTAGTTTCCTATCTTTCCGCTGCTTCTTGAGCCTATTATGAGTGTCATATAGCTCTTAGGAAACTTACAAGCCGTTCATTGGCTGGGTTCCCTGCACTGCCTCCCTCAACTTCTCGAAATCACTTATAGGGCTAATGTTAGTTTGCATCCAGGGCCTGTTGGGAGGCCAGCCTTTCACCACCCAGACTTGCCCATACACAACAAGATAGATCTCTGAGATCTCGCCCAAATCCGGTGAACCTAGATCCAAAGCCAAACCTTCATGGATGTTACTCTCCCTAGGGGAGCAAAAGATTTCTGACAGACCGAGCCAGCCGCAGTAGGAAGACATGAGCACAAGGCTAGGAAACTGGAATCAAAGCAGTGAAGCTCAATCCGGACAACAATAAGGCTAGAGGGTAGGAGCCAAGGTTGACAGCGAAACAAATGGAAATTTTGGGCAAAAGCTAGATGCGGGAAACAAGAAGAATCATGGGTTGAAGGGGTAATAGATTGAAAGTACAGGCAGAAAGGGATTGATGGTAATATGGTTTGATGAGGTGGATCTAGAATAAATCTAGATCTTTGAATTTTGAAGGGAGGTGAACAGTGGGCTTCGGGAGATGGAAGAGACTAGAAGAGAGAGGGGAGAGCATATTGAAAACTAAACGTTTTACATCCGTGAAGCTGTGACAATCAATAAAACTTAGCAAATAGCCAAATAGTTTTAACATTTACTAAGGCATCATCCGTACTTATTATATTTTCGCAGCTACTAATTACACTATTTTCCACAAGCAAGGGAAGCAAAAATTGGTGGATGAATTCATTCAGCTTTTTTCTTAAAAAAATGGGCGAATACACCAAATTAAGAAAAAATGGGTATATACCACTTCAAGCTTCAAAGTTATTCTTAATTGATACTACTATTCGTTGTTAACCTTCATGTGTTAACATGTTCAATATCGGTTGGCCGGCTCCTTTGTTTATAAGATATTTTCAAGAATGTGGTGGCCAACAGAGGCGGAGGGAGGGGTGGGCCAACAGGGGCCATAGCCCTTCCTAAAATAAATTGTTTACTGTTCATTAAAAGTACTGTTCATAAATAATAAAATAAAAATAAATACTGTTCGTCAAAAAGTAAAGGGGAAGTAGAATTAGGGAGCCCATATTTACACTCCCTGATCGTTATTCGCACTCCACTCAAAATGTGTTGGGTTAGTTTATGACAAAATTGCCCATGGATGAGCTTTGCGTGTACTTACACTCACACTTGATACAATTTGGTCCAAGTTTTATGTGCATACATGGCGTTAACGTGTCTGCACATGAACTCCAGCTTATGCTTTGTTTATTCCATTAATTCAATTGGTTTTCAATGTGGCTTTGGAGGAAGGACATGGTTTTTTCAATTAATAATTACTCTTTTAAATTTTTATTAAACTTCTTTTTATTTATATATTATAATTTGAAAGTTAAAAGAATATATTCTCTAATTTCTATAATTAAAAAAATATCAAAATGCCAACATTCTCTTATTTGTATCGAAGTGCCAACCAAAAGTGGTAGTATTGCAGGAGAAGAGATAAGAGACTTGTATTTACGAAAAGAGAGAACACACTTGTGTTATAAAACACTTCATTAAACACAAGGGGGAACATACAAGGAAAAATTGAAAATATTAAACTACAATCCTAATCAGCCCGCCTAGGCTTCTTCATATTCAGCTCCCGCTTCAGGCGGTTGTTCTCTCGGGCTAGATCATTGCTCTCGGTGGCCGCTGCAACCCAGCTGTCACGGAGCCTCTTATAGGCCTCCTCCCACCGATCTAGCAGCCGGTCTCGGTTCCAGATCATCTCAACCAGCCGCTCATTTTGTTCCACAAGTTGCCGGCACATTGCTTCCATGGCTTTTCCGTGCTCGGCCTCAATCCTAATATTCTCACACAGGCCATGAATGGTTGTTTCCATGTCGTCAGCCATAACTTGCTATGTGAAATATGCAGAGAATGCTTGGTTATATGTTCCTAGTGTTTATGTGTGGCTAGTGTGGTTATGTGAGTTTTTATGGGAGTGGCTAACGGGTTAATGTCACATCTCTCATTAAGCAATAATTCAATCAGTGGCAAAATTTTCAAAGATTTTGAAAAAGTAAAATCTTGAAGATCGTAAACGGTTTGGAGTTTTGTGAAAAGAAATCAATAATTCAATCTCCGAGCAAATCCTTGTAGCCGAAAACATACAAAGTGTTAGAGAAATAATTCAATCAGTGGCAAAATTTTCAAAAAGTAAGATCTTGAAGATCGTAAACGGTTTGGAGTTTTGTGAAAAGAATTCAACTTTTCCTATCACCGAAGCAATAATTCATTCTATGGCAAAATTTTTAAAAAGCAAATCCTAGAAGATCGTAAACGGTTTGGCAAAATTTTTATTGCCCGAACAACAAACACATAGCGTGTCGAAGCAATAAATGAGGCAACGGTAAAATTCAAACCGCAGACACTTGAAATTCGAACGTAATAAACACGCTCCTACTAAGGTTATAAAAGACGGTAGGACGAGGGGTAGGTCATCAAAATCGTTTTTAAAGCAGCCTCACGCCCAGACAAAGAATCCTCAAGACTCAAGAAAAACTAAACACCCACATATCCAGAACACAATGCCTGCCCCATCATCAGTTTTCTTTGTCGAAGGTGCCAACCTTGGCAGAAGGAACCGACTGGCCTACAGCATGGTCAATGAACGTGCCGAAGAACTACCGAACGAGCTCGGCAGGATGCCCCGACTGGTCTTCGTCGACGAGCTCTACTCATCGCGGTTCTTTGTCACTCCAATGGAAGAGGTGTTCTTCCTGGAGGATCGCGGCACTCTGAGGACATCCTACTACGGATCGGCAAACTCCGTGATGTTCTTCATCTCCGACAGGCTTCAGGAGTTCAACCTGGAGTCCACTTGCCAGACTGTGGAGCAAGGCGCCTATTACCAGCTCTCGATGACGGCTCAGAGCATACCCAGAATGACGCGCTTACCTCCAACTTGGCCAAAGGTACGGCTGCTGGTGTGGAACTGCAGAGGAGTTGCAAGGCGCGCTCAAGAGTTCTCACGTACGCTGAGGGACTTGAAGAACCAGTACAAACCGAATATGGTTCTTCTGACGGAGACGCAGTGGCAACCTCGGGACGATCACGGTCTCATCCCTCTCCGTTTCCCTCAAGCTAACCGGTTCGAGATTCCTGGCCAGCGCGACAGAGGCGGCATGTGGCTCTCGTGGAGCGACAGAGTCACGGTCAACATCAACAGCGATCCCAACAGCTTCCGTGTCAACGTCGTTCCGAACCGTTAGATGTATTTTCCATTTTAATAAAATATCAAAATCGTTGTAATATTTCCCTTTTTATAAAATATAAAATATCAAGATCAATGTAATGTTTCCCCTTTGTAATATTATTGTTAGTTTTAATAATATTTATATTTCTGCTTAATTATGGTATAAATTTCCACTTATGTAGAACTTGTCTGTTTGCAGATGCAAGGTGGATTTGTAGTGGATAAATATAAATTTACTGTTGGCCCCCCCCCCCCAATTGTAATCCTGGCTCCGCCCCTGGTGGCCAATGAAAAACTTCATAAGTTTCATAATCAAAACTCGCTAAAAACTTGCTTCAGCCAAAAATGGAAAATGCTAACGAGTGAGACACTTATTAAAGAGTAATAAATAAGGATTAACTAACCTTTTTTTCTTTGGATTTCAAAATCTTTAGGAGAGATAAATATTTTATTTAAGATATATTTTAATTGACAAAAATACCCTGTATGTTATATTTAATAAAGTATGACTAATATTTTAGAGTATAAAATTTAGAGTTTAAGGTTTAAGGTTTAGGGTTTAGGATTTTAGATTTTAGGGTTTTAGGATTTAGGATTTTAGGGTTTAGGATTTAAGGTTTAGGGTTTAGGAATTTAGGGTTTAGGATTTAAGATTTTAGGGTTTAAGGTTTTAGGATTTAGGGTTTAAGATTTTAGGGTTTAAAATTTAGGATTTATTATTTTTTAAATATATGAGTAGTAGTGTTTTGAAAAGAAAGTGAAATAAAGATAGTCTTGTCTTTTTCTTCAAAAAAAAGATAGTCTTGTCTTTAAAAATAGAATTTATTATGAAAAAGGGAATAGTGTGGGTTGATGGAGTTTCCTACTTCTTATTCACTGTCCATGGGCATCCGTAAGCCAAACCCGCAAAAAAAAATGCTAAAAATTGCCACCTTATTTAGTCTTTTTTTTATAGAAAAAAATTGATTAAGATAAATAAAATTTTTGCGATCACTGATCAATATCACGCACGTCAAATTGAAACTTAATTTTCCTAGGATAGGATCAGGTTTGCATTTTTGCTGCGGCTATACGTAAATGAATAACAGTACACACAATGTGGATTTCCTAGATGAGTTATGACGATAAAGGAATTAATTAGCAAGTGCAGTTAAGGGCCCAAGTTAAATGGACTCGATAATTAAGTAATCCACCATCCATGATATATTTTGGACGAGACTTTCTCCCTAAGGACTCCTAAATGCATTCCTAATAAGATCACAATTCTCACCTTAATTCCGATTTGGACGGATAATTAAAGAGTTGAGTGTCCCCAGGATTGCGAAACCTTGGGTCCCCAGGTCAGTGTAGCTTACAGAAAGAGATCACTGCAATTCAGTAGTTGTATTTAAGAGGGAAAAATAAACAGACCTCGCGTTTGCAATAAATGTCAACTTATGGTGCTGCCTATAAAAAAAGACCACAAAGCTGAGGAAATTTAAAAAGGCAGCAATGCTTTTTTAGTTTAATTGTCGGAGTATTGATCTTCACATCCGCCATGGAGGACAAGAAACGTCATTGTATCTATCTACTCTTCCCAGAAAGAAATAAACCCAAGAGGAAGACTTGCACTTTCTTTCTTTTTTTAACCTATATTTTTTTTTGTTTATTTTCAAGGATATAATATGTGCAGTTTAGCTTTTCAACCGCCATCGCTTCCTGTATTCCTTTCAATTATTTGTTTAATGTGACGTTTTTTGTCAACATGCGAAGTGAAGTCGTTTAGCAGTTCATGTTCCATTTTGGTATGCTAAAGATAAGGAGTATCATTTATCTAGACAATAATAAAGGATTGCATTATATATTCCGTCACTTGGATTGAATGCTTTTTTGATTGAAAGCGGTTATGTGATGAGTGGTAGTAGCAATATTGCAAATTGGCCCAACTTTACTTTGCAAGTGGCCAAAACATTAGATTCATCCTCCCCATTTTTCTGTGCAGGCTACGTATTGATGGTACAAAGTTAATTATGCATGTGACCACTTTGTGGAAATGGAATTCCAAGTTCGGCTTCATTTTTTTCCTGCCTGATTCCCCTCTATCAAAGGAGTCTTAATTAGTCAGTGGAGTCTCGCTGTGGAAGAGTGATTTTTTCTTTTTTTTATTGATTTCTTTAGTATTTGTCCGTTTTCTGGAACATCGAACTTTTTCTCGTAGGTAGACGACAAGTCTGCTTGCATAATCCGCGAGCAGTAGTGGGTCTATCATCTATGTCCAAAACGAAATGTCATCAATCGCCAATTGTGGGCTGGCTATGATATAGGGGATAGAATAATGGGTGATGGGTCATTAGTGTTAATTTAGATAAGGAGAATGAAAGCTATCTCTAATCGTAATCTTAGTCGAAATCAACCTTTTAAAACGTAACTCTTTGCCTGAAGAAGATAAAAGACTCCAAGTAGGTGCGCCTACTCGGAATTCGTAGCCATAAAGGCTATTCTTCTTCATTCCTTCACTTGGGCTCCGGCCTATATTGGTAGTTTGGACTGGACCGAAGGATTTGGACTTGGTCCGTATATACTTTATTCGACAGGGACGAGAATTGGCCTGCTTAATCCTGACTTTTTGTTGCAAAGTTTTAGGCTTTTTGCTCAATTTTTTTAACTCTAGAACTTAGAAAGAGGCCTATTGGCCTAAGGCATCATTTCCTTCCCATGCACCAGACAGAATCCGCAAAGAATGGCCGCTGGCCAGTTAGGTCCATCATATTAGGCTTAATTTTGTTATTAATTTATTTTGATCGTACATTGCTTAAATTTCTTGTTATAAATTAATACGCCTCCTACCCAATCCGAATTCCGACTGTGCATGGAACTTTGCTTTTCTCAGTGGTTACTACGAGTAGGCCCATGGACCATTCAGATAAAGCCTACCCAACACTCACCCACCCCCACAAAAATAAAATGTGGGTTCAAGACTCTGCAAAGCACAACCTGAAAAGGCAGAGATGAGAGACTGATTATTTAACAGCCCCAGTTACTGTTGACTGCAAGACAATGGTGGAATTGGTCATGACCTAATTTTTTTTGGGTTCGTATTGGCAAAAATTAGACCTTTTCTTACATCAAAGAATCTTTTCCCTTTGTAAGAACAACTTGGCCACACACTCCTTTAAAGTACACAAGGACGGGATGAGAGTGAAACAAACTACAAGACCTAATAAAATCCGTTACCAGTTAATTATAAAGTAATTAAGTATATACTAGGAAAGGTATATGTAGTGACAAAATCCGGAGCGTATAAATCACAAGTGTCTGATTCGGTGATTCACTGATGGACAAGAACTGGCAAATCTTTAGTGACAGACTATAATGTCGTGCTTTAAAAGCAAACAATTTCCGCGCCATCAATTGAATGATAAGCGAGAATTAATTAAGAAGCTGAAATTAATACTAGTATTAATTGATAACGGTACTGCTGCTCTGTTAGAAGATTCAGTTTGATCTTCCATATTTTTCAGCGAAGAAAAAAGTTAGAAGATTCAGTTTGCGATAGATGGTAATACCAATCATGCTAGTAAGGATGATGAAGCAAAACAATGTGCTGTATATCCTTAATTTCATGGTTTTTCTATGGCCCTCTCAATATAAACCATGACCTGCAATGATTACATATATGTGATGCATGTTCATGAACTTGGAAAGTCTGCAAAAAATCTTTTGAAATTGATGTAAAGATTGGCATATATATATGCAGTTAATTGTATATCTTGGTTTTCATGCAATTAATTATGATGAGAGCATGGCATCACAATAACCAGTCTATGCATGCTTGAGTGTATCTATATAGCATTGTCACGGCCTAGGTGCATTTGATTATTAAATGGAATCAAGACCATACAGCATTACTATTGGTTGGCCTACTCCGCATATCAAGCACACTGAACTACAATTTGATGCTCAGTTTCTATGTGCTTTTGTACTTTTGCATGTTTTAATATGGAAAGCTTGATCTAAGGCTGTTGTTATTTTGGTAAAACACACACACGAAACATGGGGAGAATGCTGTATACTAGTGGTGGTCCAGGCTCCAGAACCCAATTTTTTGATCCCTTCTATTCTAATCTATGGAGGGTGCACTGAAGCTGCAGAGACTTAAGTAAATATATAGGTCCACCTGTGCAGGTGACTATTATTTTGTTGATGTGATCTAATCTTTCAATTTGTGCTTAAACATCAAGAGGTCATCATGATTTGGGTCTTTTATTTTTTTGCTTCTAGTTAGCTAATTAGAGTATACTGCATTGCCAACCATGTGCATTTTGTGTGTTAGACAATTAAGTAGCATTTCTTTCTATTCTTTCTCTTGTTAGTACACATATGAGTTGTAAATGTGATTGCTTTACTAAGGCCACCCAGAGGGCAGAAAGTAAGTAGCCACTTGCAAGCTATTCTTTCCATCTTTAATCGCATTACTTTTCACTGGAGGCGTATTTCAATCAGATTCTCCTGGTCTATATCTGCTCCTCTGGCAGATTAAAGACAATAGTATTAAGCTGGGAAGGGACTTTCAAGAATATTTCACCTAAAAATTAGGGATTCCCTTAAGTTGGGGAGACAATTATCTCAAAATGAAGTGTTAACACTTGGAATGTGACCAGGCATATTAATGGAAAACATGTGGGTTGATTAGGTGGTCAAAGTTGATACTGAGGATCTATTTTCCAGAACAAGCATATAATCTCAAACCCAGAGATTATATTCTTTTTGAAGATTCTAAAGTTTAAAAGTAAGGCATGACCTGTGATTTTTAACAGTCCACCTTACGATGAAATGTTGACTAATTACATCTTTAAACCCTTCCTAATGACTTCTGCCCTATTGTTACATAGAGCATTTTGTTTATATATGACTAATCATCTTCATCAACAAACAAGCAGGAATCAAGTGCTTACTAAGGAATCGAACTTTATTCAAGCCATATATAATACAAACTCTATAGCAGTATTTAAAGTGGCACAGTCAGCACCATGTGTGGGAGTTTATTGATAGTAGTTTGGAAGAATAGACTGGAACGGATGGCCTTGAAATGTGGTGTGAGTAAAAGACTGAGGTGTTTATAAATGCAAAGAAATCTAGCACTTTTATAGGGATGTGTTCGAATGGAATATATATAATGTTCCTGAATAGTTTTTATAATCAACCATACTGTTTATTCAAGTGATTCCAGCCTTCTTGGTTTGGATGCAATCTAAGCATATGGGAAACAAGGCTGCCAACCAGTCAAATATAGTTTAAGTCCCAATTTGATGATCATCAGCAAGGTTGTTAAAAACGAGTTTTCACGTAAACTCGAAATAGTCCTGTCAAAAACGTAACGTAAAAACGTAACGTAGAATCGTAAGAGTCCACAAAATTTAATTTTTAATTTTAATTGGATTCATAAATGGATCAATTCATAAAATTCATCCCACAAATATTGTCTCTCATCAAAATTCAACCTACATATAGACCTTAAAAAATATAATTGAAATATAACCTAAGTTAACAACAAACCACACCATTAAAACAACAAATTCAAAGTTAAAATACATATTGTCTAATCAAAATACCAAACAAAAGTACTTCAAGTGCATAATATTCAAAGCAAATATAGCAATACGTATTGAACTCTTCTTGAATTCTTGTCCACATCAATACCATATTCCCATGCCACATCAGTTCTTGCCCCAGTAGCATTTTTTCTTTTCAATCTACTTGAACCAACACCACCGGAAGCAGCAGAATTTGAAGCGGAACCAGATGCATCACCCGTAGAAGCCATTGCAAACACCAACTACAAAACAAGTAAAAAAATTTAGGAATCTTTTCTTGTTACATTTGCATACTATATGTTGCTGGAGTGGAGATGATCAATTAATATGACCATGTAACATGATAGGATTTGTTTGGGAGATTTGTAGGTGAGGCAGGCCACACATCTTGTTAATTGTCTATGGACTAACGGATGAAAGGATACGTGGTAAGCACCAACCAACTGACTATTAAATATCTTTAAATTTTAAAACGGATATTAGTGTTATAGATTGACTTCAATTCATAGTTTTTACACCATCCCAAGAAATCAGAATTATCTATATTAATTCGGATAGTGTTATAGATTGTCTTCAATTCATAGTTTTTACACCATCACACGAAATCAGAAACATTTCACATCGCAAGTTAAAACAAATAAATCTCAGGTAAAATACACCTAAACGCAAACGCAGCTAGGTATTTCTCTTTTTTTTCTTCTTTTTTTTAATTTCCTTTTTTTAGAGTGACTCCCTCCTCGGAAACCAAACAGAACCAAGAGCAGAAGCAGAGTAGCAGTAGTACGTTGGCTAAAGTAAAATAGGTAACTGAAGAAGAAGCAAAGGGAAGAAAATCTTTCTTCTCAACCAGTTTGACATCAAGGGTTGTTAGCAAGACAACAGACAAGAGCAGGACAGCAAAAACCAAAGATAGATTAAGTAACCTACAGCATACATCACCACATCGAGGCTATGGATTATATTGGAAACAATGGAAATAGTCTGTATAATCTCTTATAAACGTAAAGGAACTGAATAGGAAATCATTACATGGACAGTGTTTCCTCATGCCAACTACACCAGCACGCGCAACTTTTAGCATCATAGACAAAAATCCCAAAGCACAAGAACATCATAATCTGAGAAAGTCCATCCCAAGCTAATAATGGTCACAAAAACACAACACAACAAGTCACACGTACCGGACTGAATGCTTGTAGTTGGATTAGTAGTAGATGGAGGAGCCCGTCCTGGGACAGCAGTTGCAGGTGCGTTAACAGCAACGGCAGGGGGTGCAGCAGTAGAAGATGAAGGAGGAGGGGGAGGAACCCGCGGTGGTGCTCTGGGGTGTGGTGCCGGTGACAGTGAGGAGGTGAGTTGAGGAGGTGAGTTGAGAAAGGAGAATTAGGGATTAGGATGTTTTTTTCATTTTGGTACTTTTCTCCCCGACACTAACAGTCTAACACTCCATTAACAAAGGCCAATTTTATTTTTTATTATTATTTTGAACCCATGAAGTGAACTCGGTCAGACTCGGTCAAACTCGGCGAGTTTAGCGAGTTTACGAGTTGACTCGCGAGTTTGACCGAGTTTGACCAGAATTCGATTTTAAACACGATTTAACACGAAATAGGCCCCTAGAAACGTAAAATCGGACGTTTTTACGAGTAAAAACGCGATTTTAACAACCATGATCATCAGTGATAATGGGGTGGTGGGAATACAATCTCTCTCAACCGTGATGATGCAAAAATACCAATTAGCAAAGTGAGCATAGTTTCGTTTCAGTTTGACCAGTGTTAAACCACATGAGACATTATTATATAATATACTATAGCTTGTACTAGCTAGATTGACTGGATTAGCAAATAATCATACAATCAAATCACATGTGAAAGAATCTATAATACTGTTATCTACTCATAAATATTATGCTTAAAATTACAAAAAAGGTTCTAAATTTATGTTACTAATATACTTTGACTATTCCACTTAACTGCTATATGATGTAATTGTTCTGGAAAACAAAAAAGGATACAGCATATGTTTAAAGACTAGAAGTAGGAGATTGGAAGTGCCCTTTAATCCTTACCAAACAGAATCCACCATAGCCAGTTAGTAAAGGAAATCTAGACAAGGTACTATCAAGAATAGTTGTTGCTTTTTGCTAATCGCAATCATAATGGGACACTTGTTATGTATTTAACGGCTAAAACTGTAATCTTGACCAATAATTTCCATAACTAATAGTGATCAAGAGTGTTGAACTAGCGATTTGGGATATGGAATCAACAGTAGAAACAATTTTGAGTTTCTTAATTGACCTTTGAACATTTTTTTTTGTTGTTTATGGGTTTAAGGTTGTACCACTTCATTTAACTTTTGGCAGGCTTGATGTAATAAAAGAGTAATGAGTTAGGGAGGGGGACACTCGTTTATTAAAGGGTGTGGAACAAGGAAAGCTGTGTGGCGGTGTGTCAGTTTAGGCGTGCATGACTGAGCAAAGGCGGTGAGTCATAAGTGCCTCTCTTAATGCACACCCAAAGGCCAAAACTAAAATGAATATCACCACCCCCACTTCTCTCACTCACAAACCTTAATAAAGCAAAATAATCAAATGAACTAAAACCCAGTTTCTTACGTTACTCCAGCCCAACAATGTACTAGTGCTGGTCCAAGCAGCTCTGTAAAAAAACAAAAGAAAAGAGAAAAGTTTCCTGTACAAATTCTGTGTGTTGTTGGATTCTATAACTGTGTGACAGCTCATTTACTGGAAGATATTTGTCTTTGTTAATGCTTTTGGCTCTCTAGACCGATGATCCGTGGCATCTTTTCAGTGTCACTAACACAGTAGTTGTTTCTGTGCAAATTTGCCTCTTTTTGTACTTTTGGTTTTGTCTTGGAAAATGGCCATCTAGCCTTTTTGTCCCGGATGTGTTTTGGTGATTTTTGGGCTTTCAAAACTTGGTTTTTTGTTGATTATACAGTCGCTATTGTTGGAACTTGTTTCTGGGTATACTTACTTGGGTTCAACTACTTGGGTGTGTTACTGTTCATGTCTTTGTAGATTTTAACACAATGGGTAGCCTTGGGTTCCGCTGGGTTTTACACGGAGAGTGGCTTTTGGGGTTTGTCTTTTGGTTTTCAAGTTGCTTACACTTATTATACCTCAACATGTGGGGGCTTTAGAGTTTTACTTCTTTTAAGAACTTAACACGATCTCTTGTTTATGATTATTTAACTAGATTTCTGTTACTTATTCTGGTAGATAGATTCCTTTGATTTCAGTTTCAATTTTATTAATGGCAGTTGATGTTTCATTGTTCATTTCTGCAGCTTCTTTTCTGTATATCTCATTTATTCCCATCCTTCGCTTTTTTTGGGGTGGAAAAAAAAAATCAAAGATAGATGCTTGTTGTCTACGTTTTGTTGGGTTTCTTCAACTACTGATACCAAGATGCTGTTTTCTGTTGTAGGTTTTCGAGCTTCAACGGTAGAAATAACACAAAAAAAAATATTGGGTATCTAGGTGTGAAGTTTGGAACTTGGAACCCAATTTGGGTTAGGAGTCTTGTGCTCATGATTTCTTAAATATGAAATAAGGGAAGACCAAAGTAACAGAGTGATCAGTGACCGAAAGATAAAAGAAATAGTTGCAGAGTGAGGTGGAGTCAGATTTATGCCTGCTGGTTGTCTGTATTTAATGTTTTTAGTGAACTGAATATGTTATGAAAACAGAAAAAAGAAGGAAGAAATGATACTTTAGACATTTATTATTGAATACATGTGAGCCGAAAATATTCATTCGATTTTGAGAGTATTCAGTATCAAATTTCCTAATACATCCTCCTTTGTCAACTAGACTTAGATATCTACATTTCTCACCCATATTTTGATAGTGGTGTTAGAATACTTATGACCAAAAACTTAACCACAAAATTCTATGTTGCTTATTGCATATCGAGTATGCCTAGTTATAACCAATAACAACTTTTAAAATGAGAAAATAAAAAAAAAATTATTTCTCTAAGAATATGAAGAAGAAATCCTTGATTGACTATGATATTACTAGTAAACATGCCACCTAATATACGGAGAGCATAATAATTTTTTCCAAACTTAACCATATGCATATCTTTAGAAATTAGAATCATCAGAACATACAAATCATTCACTGCATAAAAACTTAACTTTAAACTCATTATCCATACTATTCAGACAAAAAAAAAAAAAAGAACTCACTAGGGCTTAAAGAAAGAGAAAAGAAAAAAAAAACTCACCAGGATGAAAACGAATTAAACCATGTACTACAGGGACTATACTGGAAGATATAGAAAATCAGGGACTTAAGCCACAGTGTTATCTCCTCAAGCTTTGTGAACAAGAACATGTGACTGGTTTAGTGGTGTTGTAATATTCTAATAGTGGAGAACTGAAAGGTGGTAGCAATAGATAGTAAACACTAATTAGTTTAGTGCAGAGAGCTTGTTGGCTATGTCTCCTGGTTGATTCATTGCACCCGCGCTCCGTGGGCTTTGCCACCGTTTTAGGCAACAGCCATTGCTCTGGATTTCTTGTTATTTGAGAGATCCTTTTTCCCCCTTCAAAAATTTATTCTTTTTTTTTCCTTTTTTATGAGCTGATAATCCCATTTCCTCCCTCCTTCTCCTCTTATTACTATCTCTACACATACAAACACAAAGCCTTTATCTTTATCCCTCTCTCTCTCTCTCTCACACACACAAATACTCACACTACTACTTCCTGCCTCGATTCCTGTCAAGATTTGGTCATACTTTTCTTGGCATATATTGTTGTTCAAACCCAGCCAGCCATCTCTTAGATCCTCATTGACTAAGCTCAAGCCTTACAAAGTCAAATTACAGTTTACTGTGGGAGGGGGGTGCTTGGTCCCCACACCTGGAGCGTTCCTTTCCAGTTGGGGGAAGAACTCCTCGAGTTGGGGTTTATGCGTCTGCTTCATTTTGGGAATGTGTGGTGTATGAGCTTCAGGCAATTTAGGTGTCTGGTTTTTTGAGTGATCTCTCTTTGAGTGTGGACAAATCTTGCTCCCTTGGTCTGTTTGCTAATTTTCCTTTCTGGGTTGTTCTGGCCTCACAAGATGAAGTTTATGAAACTTGGATCAAAGCCTGATTTGTTCCAGATAGATGGGAATAATAATGTCAGGTTAGAGATTTTTCCCCTAAAGCTGTTATCTTTCCTTTTTCTTTTTTTTTTTTAAATTCTGTCCTGTACCCTTTAATGAAATTATTCTTAATCAGGTGTTATTGTTGTTTGGATTTCTAGTAAGTGATTTGGGTTTCTATTTAAGTGCTTCATTTACGGTTCTGGTGATTTCTTGTCTTGTTTGTTGCTTTTCTGCTCATGGATGTGTATTAACTCGCTTGCTGTTACTTATCCCAGTTTGGCCGAGCCTGCTTAGAGGTTCCCTGTAGTTCAAAAGGAATAATACTATGGTGTCACTACAACAGCAAAAATGGATAGCATTTCTAGCTTCCAAATTTGTCACCTTTTCTAGTTCAATGTTACTGTTTGCATCCTTCAAATCTTGTGCATTTTCTATTTCCGTGAACATTCGGGTTTAGGCTCCAGCTCTGTTCACAAATCACAATTGCCAAATAGCTCAACTAAGTGTTCTGGTGATGTAACAAATTAGTTACATGATATAAAAATATGATTCATTTAGTACATGACATGCTCGTTTTTAAATCCTTAATGTTGTTTCCTTGATAAATAACAACAGATTTTGGAGTATGTATTGTGGAAGTGATAATTAGGAGCATCCGAGTAATTTCCTGTTTTTGTGCTTTAACTTCTGTAGTGGCATCAAGATACATACTACAATCACTGTTAATGACTATAAATTCTTTATTTCATGGGCAGGTATGTGGCTAGTGAGTTGGCTACTGATCTAATTGTTAATGTAGGGGATGCGAAGTTTTATCTACATAAGGTATGAGATCTTTCTATCCTATCAGTAGATCCTTTCTATTTCATTTTTCATTTCCGTTCTATTCAGACTAAGCTTTAGCCAATTAAATCTTAGCAATGCTCATATAGTAAAAATAAATAATTATAGCAGAAATAGTTTGTGTAGTCATGACAATGATTTGATCTAGCTGATGATGGTTTGAGTTATCTTGAAAATTTTGATCACCAAGGATGAAGCTGAAGTCAGTCTACTCTCTTCTTTGGTTGAATATCAAGTAACATAGTCATTATGTAGTATAAGCTATGCTATGGACTTTAACAGAAGCCATATGTTGCCAAAAGTTGGCAACGGGCAGAAGCTTTAAGATTTTCACCTTCATCCAAAGTAAATGCGGTTGAGCTATTCTTTAGAACCCAGGCAGCCAAGCTGTTTAGGCATGGCAGCGTGAGGAATACATACTAATATGCTATATTTCTCCATTCTTTCTTGTATTAAAATTATGATAAATTTGCTGTGCAGTTTCCACTTCTGTCAAAAAGTGCCTGCCTGCAGAAGTCCGTCTCCACTGGTAATGGAGAGAACTGTGATGAGGTTGACATATCTGATATTCCTGGAGGTCCTTCTGCCTTTGAGATATGTGCCAAATTTTGTTATGGCATGACGGTCACACTCAACGCTTACAATGTTGTTGCTGCTCGATGTGCAGCAGAGTATCTTGGAATGTATGAGACAGTAGAAAAAGGGAACCTAATTTACAAAGTTGACGTTTTCCTTAGCTCTAGCATATTCCGCAGTTGGAAGGACTCGATCATTGTGCTCCAGTCAACAAAGTTGCTGCTGCCATTAGCTGAGGAATTGAAGGTGATTAGCCACTGCATTGATGCTATAGCTACCAAGGCATGTGTTGATGTTTCAAAAGTTGACTGGTCCTATACATATAATAGAAAGAAAAACCCGGAGGAAAATGGAAATGAACCAAACTTAAATGGTCTTAGAAGCCGCACAGTGCCAAAGGACTGGTGGGTGGAGGATTTATGTGAGCTTGAGATTGGTTTATACAAGCGTGTTATTTGGGCAATTATAAGCAAAGCTGTACTTTCTAATGAAGTGATTGGAGAAGCATTGAGAGCTTATGCCTACAGAAGATTACCTGGTATGAGCAAGGGCATGATTCCTCGTGGAGAAGCCTCCAAGTATCAGTCAATAGTTGAAACAATTGTTTCGCTCTTACCTGCAGAGAGAGGCAGCGTTTCCTGTAGTTTTTTGCTGAAGTTATTGAAGACAGCCATATGTGTACAATTGGGAGATACTACTAAGGAACAACTGACCAGGAAAATAGGGCGACAACTGGAGGAAGCTTCACCGCAAGATCTTCTGATACGGGCAGAAGAGGGGGAAAGTATGATTTATAATGTTGATCCTGTAAAGGAAATGGTGGAGGAGTTTCTGATGCAAGATGAAAATGCTGAGATTGAATCATCAGAAGACATTCAGGAGGTAAAGCAAATCAGACGACCGGGGATTTTGTCAGATGCTTCCAAGCTCATGGTGGCAAAGTTGATAGATAGTTACCTAGCTGAAATTGCAAAGGAACCCAATCTACCCTTGGTAAAGTTTGTCGAGCTAGCTGAAATGATTGCTGGTATCCCCAGGCCTACCCATGATGCGCTTTACAGGGCAATTGACATGTACCTCAAGGTAATAATTTCCCTCAACTTTCACGTAAAAGTGCATACCGTCATTGTTCCATTGCGTTTTGTTCTGGCATAATTGTTGACTTGACAGGCTGTTTTCAGAACTGACCTCAGTAAATACTTAAAAGGAGTAAATTGCTCCAAGGCTGCATAGTGGTCTCTGATATTTAGAGCTTTGCTATTGTATGATGCAGGAGCACCCGGGGATTAGCAAGAGTGAGAGGAAGAGAATATGCAAGTTGATGGATTGCAAAAAGCTATCAGTTGATGCATGCATGCATGCTGTGCAGAATGAGAGACTACCGTTGCGGGTGGTTGTGCAGGTACTCTTCTTTGAGCAGGTCCGGGTGGCTGCCTCATCAGGCAGCAGCACTCCTGATCTTCCCCAAAGCATTAGGGATCTAAACAATGGATCTCAGAGGAGCACAAAGTCAGCTACCACTAACCCAGATGAAGACTGGGACGCTGTGGCAACGGCTGAGGGGCTCAAGGCGCTGAGGGCGGAGATTGCATCCTTGAGGTTGGCTAATGGGGAGAAAAATGGTAGTAAGAATGGTTTAGAAAGGGTCGGCAGTAACAAAATGAAAGGATTGCTCAAGTCAAAGGTCCTTGCAAAACTGTGGTCGAGCAAAGGAGACAAGGGTGAGACTAGTGGCTCGGATTCATCAGAAAGTCTTGGTTCTACGAACATGGAAGAAGCTAAATCCACGCCATCCAGGAATAGGAGGAATTCAGTCTCCAAGTAGAAATGAGCTACAGACAGTAGAATTTTTGGCTTTTTTATCTATCTAAATGACATTTAACAGCTTAAAAAAGTAGTGTTGATCTTTCTAATTGAGCACAGTGAATCATATATGTAGTATGGAAGGAAATCTATAACACAGATCAGTTCTGTAAGTATCACAACTGCAACGTCAGTCTTCAAAGGTGGACTAAACTTGCTAATTGAGACTAGTTCAGGTTTATAATTTGCAGACACTTCAAGCTACCATATATAAGTTCCCACTTCTCACCTAATTATTAAGAAGCTCTATAGTTATTTTTGTGCCAAAATTATAACAGGATGAAAGTTGGATGCGTAATTATACAATAAATATGATTGGCACTCTCCTCGTCCCAGCTAAACGAGTTTAGTACCGTTGAAAATATTGTCTGATAACTAGGGATGGCAATGGGTGTCTGTTAACGGGGAATCCGCGGGGAATCCCCGAATGGAGAACGGGGATGGGGGCAATTTTCCCCCCGCGGGGATGGGGACGGGGGACGTCTTGGCCCTGTGGGGAATTTGCGAATGGGGGCGGGGAATGTTCCCCCCGACCCACGGGGACCCCGAAATAAGCAAATATACAAAAATGCTCTTGAGTCATTATCCGATTAACCAATAAGTTGGAATTGGGGAGTAGGCAAAATTTTTGAGATGCAATTATTGAGTTAGTTGAATGCAACAATTGGATTTTATTTTAGTGTTCTAGTATGTAATCAAGAGTAAAGACAATGAACTAGTTACAATCTTTAATTTTCTTGTCTTATATTTTGAATCATGTAAGCTAAAATAATTAAACTAGTAATAATTTTTAATTTTATTGTCTTATACTTTAAATCATGTAAGCCAAAACAATTAAATTTGTTTATAAGTTAGCTTTGATTATTTTTTAAAAAATATATATTTTACCAATTTTTATCTATCAAATTGGGGAATGGGGTCCCCGCAGGGATGGGGGCAATTTCCCCCCCGAACGGGGAATGGGGATGCGGACGGGGGAACATTTCGAAAACGGGGGTGGGGTGGGGAACCTTCCCCCGCGGAGACCCCGACCCATTGCCATCCCTACTGATAACAGTATGTATTCAGAGGTATGATAGGAAGAATTATTAGATACACAAAGTGTATATACTTAACTAATAACTAATTAACATTTATCAAAATATCTCTTAACTTCCAATCAAAGAGTAACTTCAAAGAGCCGAGCAAGTAATGATACATTTGGTTAGTTTTCTGCGAAGTGGGTAACTACTTATGGATCAAGGTTACGGGCCCAAGTTTGTATTCCCAGATTTATGAGGGACTTTCGGCTGCCGATCATATTTGCCGGGAACACAAGCCATATTGGGGTCATAGGACGTGTTTCCTCGTACAATAACAACTTCCAAGCTTCGTTCAAAAGGTTTGATTAAAAAAGAAAACTTTGTTCAAAACTCATAAGGAAAGCTAAAGCAATGCCCATAATATAGCTTCGAGACCTGTTTTAAGCAAACCCCCACCCTCTTACTGAAAATTATGATGTTTTGCTAACACAATGACCGACAAACATAGCTTGACAATGTGGAGATTCTCACTACAGATTTGTGCGAAAAGAAATCAACAACTACATAGTACATAAAGATCTACGATGACTCTTAAGCTAGTTTGTTGATTTACATGTAGCATTTTGTATGTTTTGGCCCATGCTGATGTTGTTGTCATCATAATAGTGTTGTTGCCGTTTAGCTGCCTATTCTTGAATCCAAATCGAAAACAATAAGACACCATCTTTGTGGAGTTTCATGTGCTTAGAACAGCCTTTTCCTCTTTTAATTTATTAATTAGTCTCATATTAATTATTTAACAACAAAAATTTGTTGAACTGAATGGGGTCATGTACATGTGCTGCGGCTACAAGTTTAACTTGAATCTACTAATTAATTATCTAATCAAGGGCTACTAGAGGAGTTTTGCCATATAAACAATACTAATTTCTGTTAACTTTGTTTGATTTTCTGTCCACTTCGAGAGTGAAAATTGAAAGCTTGTATGTTTCCATTTATCCTCTAGCTCAAGTCAAAGGTATTGGTCAGCGGCTCAGCGCGGTAGATAGTACCTTTGTCTGCAGTGGAATTTGAGAATAGTTTGGAGTTAGGATAAGAACTTATATAAGAGACGGCTTTGATTCATAACGTTTCTTACAAAGAAGTGATTAACACGTGTTTTTCATTTTCTAAACCAAAATCTACTGTAAAATCTTCGGGGAGACCAAGGCATACACACGAGACCACTGGATATATGCAGTGTTATTAAACCCGGACCGGGGATTGAACTGGTCGGGCCTTTGGGTCGCGGTTTTCCCCGGTAAATACTGGCCAAACCGTAGTTCAACCAGAAATTAACAAAGAGATGAAAAATTCGGAGACCCATCCAGGTCGCAGTTAACCGGGTTCGACCATCCGGGCCGGTCCGGATTTGATAATACTGGATATATGCATGCATGATTGGTCAATATTCTCTTGACTTAAAAGAAGGAAAGAAAATTCCCCTGGTTCCAGTTTAAGCATGGTCTTAAGTTCGAGTTTTGAATATGCTGAAAATTCTTATTGGGAGACTCATCTAGGTGCACGATCCGAATCGAATTCGAATTAGTTGGGGCAAAGCTCGGGATGCCAGATACGAAACAAGAAAAGAAAGAAGAACAGATACTACAAAATGCAGAATAAAAAAAAACAGACCATTGATATTGTCTTAAGTATGTGGAACTTTCATCAAGAAAAAGAAGACATTTGCCATTTAGAATTCCACATCTATACATTTAATCAATGGAACATCAGTGGATTGCAATACGGGCACAAGTAGGCATTGTTTATTTACTTTATATTATTCCACAGTATTCTGTCTTCTTAACCATTGGAATTTGGAAAAGACATCTAAGGGAAGTTAGTAGTATCTGCAAATTGTGAACGCCAAGGGAAAAGGGTCATTCTTTTTTTTTTTTCTTTCTTTGTTTTTTCTTGTGGCTAAGAAAAGGGTCCCTTTCTATCCTCTCCATTCCACAGCTCCCACGATCTAGCTTCCATGTCGTTGTGCAAAGTGCAAACAGCCAAACAGCCAGGACTGTGCGATGGCGGATGGCCCCTTCCAAAATATATGCCATCATGACATTGACACCATCAATATTGGGAACAGCTTTTTTGGCTTACCACAATCTTAGTGCATAAAGCCAAAAATGACCTGTTAAAGTAGACACAAGGTTCATGGATTGGAATCTCATTCTCCACAAACTTTCTTTGATCTTTTGCTGGAATATACAGTTAAAAAAATCATTTCTCTCCAACTTGGACGCATCTGTGGACCAAGTTGGATAATGATGCCACGTACCTCAAGATTGACTGTAACTTCAATGTGTGTGCTTTATCAGCATCGAAATGCTCGTCGTCTTCATCCGCTAACAATATTTATTTTCCTCCCATTTTCTTAGCCTTGTAAATACAGCCACTCAGTACTCGATAAACTTAAACCAAATTAAATACCAGTAGCCTCCCTAGCTAGCTACCTTTAACTCTTAACTATGTGCATGCCTTATCATATGTCATCTCACTATATTCTATTCAAGATGACGCTGGGAAATGCATGCAGTTGTAAACATTTTATTGGTATGAAGGTATTGCAGACTCGTCTAAGTATGGATAGGGTTACTAATTTGCTATCGTCACAATGCAATTCAACCATTTTTAATTAAGAAATACTTTTCAAGTTGTTGCCTAAGAGGAGCCCACAACAGAAGAAATATATATATATCTCGATTGTGCTTTCTAAAGGTTCTTTTACATCCCCCATAATATAAACTGATTGGATCTTTTATTTCAGGTTCTTTTATGTAACTTTTGAATTTGTTTTTTGCAGAGAAATGTTGTCACTCAAACGCAGTCTAACTATATAAAACACTTTAGGGAATGAAAATGAAAAAATGTTGTGCAAGTAGATAATTTAATTTGCAGGCAAAAGTTATTTTGAATGAAGTGGCATTTGTCCAAGTGCTTAGTAAAGGACAGTTGATAGACATGTAATACTTGTATCGGGAGTGGCTCATAGGCTATACCTCCACCAATCAAAATCCAAGTAGAAAGCATAAGAGAGAGAGGAAAAAGAAAGAAACAGAACAAGAATCCAGCAATAGATCACACACCCACGTCGGGCCACACGAAGATTATATATGACAGGAAAGAATCAAACCAAACGGCTAAGGAACCCAAAACCCTTCGCGGAAACACGGAGCCGCTCTTGCCCACTTCTTTGGAACCCAACCCCACAAACCTTAGCCACCACCCCCACAACCACAACCAGTTAAACTCACTTCAACCAATCATGGTCACTCAAGTTAAGTTAACCCACCTTCAATTATTAGTCACTTTCCTCCATCTCCCCTATATATCATCACATGCACCACACACTTCCTTCTTGCTCCAACACCAACTATTTTCCTCCCTCCCTCGGTTAAGTTCATCCATCCATATATTCTTCAAAGACACCTACTTAAATTTCTTCAAGCTAATTTTATGTGCTGAAGAATTTTATACAAATTATACCTAATGAGCTGCAATGGGTGTAGAGTTCTACGCAAAGGGTGCAGAGAAGACTGCATGCTTAGACAATGCTTAGAGTGGATAGATGACCCCCAAGCTCAGGCTAATGCCACAGTCTTTGTCGCCAAGTTCTTTGGCCGGGCTGGCCTCATGTCCTCCATCTCCTCTGTACCCAGAAACCAACGTCCATGTAAGCCTCACTTATCTCCACTTGTCCTATAGCAGAATATACACTGATCCCTGCAGGAAATTGAAGAAAAATGGGTCTTTTATGTTTTACTTTTGTTCTTTATACATGCTTATATCATGGCTGGTCTTTTTGATGGGTGTACCCATATATATGTGTGTGTTTTAGCATTGTTTCAGTCTCTTTTGTTTGAGGCCGTGGGGAGAACGGTGAACCCCGTAAGTGGTGCGGTGGGGCTACTCTGGACGGGGAACTGGCACGTGTGCCAGACGGCGGTGGTGACGGTGCTTCGTGGCGGGACAATAGACTCCCTACCGGAATTTTATCAGGGTGGGGTTTTGGGACCTGAGTTAGATAATATTGTCACAGAGCAGTATTGTAGCTTTCTTAGTCCAAGAGATCATCATGGGACTAATTCATCAGGACCAAAGCCGCAAGGAATATTGAAGAGGAAGAGCTCTGATGACTATGACTTGGAGCAGAGAGAACCCACTACTGATCATCGTAAAAATCTCTGCAGCTTCGTGTACCGGCGGCGAGCAGCGACGCCATCGGAGGAGTCCGAGACGACGACGTTTGGTAGCGCCTCAGGGAGGGAGGATGATCAAGGTGGTTTACAGGGAGGTGGTGAAACGAAGCTTTTGAGACTATTTGTTTGATGAGAGAAATTGTAGGGAACTTTGCTGCACTATATTTCAAGCAATTATGCCTCACATATTTCTTTCTTATGGTGGGGCTTTCCGGAAGTAAAATCAAAAATCCGGATATAGTTTTTTTAAAAATTATTAGAGGAACAAATCATGTTGCATAAAAATATTGTTGTCTCTTTATTAATTGTCATCCTGAAATGAGACTATCAGTTGTTTATTGATCATCAATCAATAAAGCAAAAACAACCAGATGGCTTCGAGACTTTGAGTCTTTTGGCCCTTCCTATTCCCTACTTCCTTCATCTTTCGGTGACGCCTATTATTGTGATTTGTGAATAGAGTTTTTTTTGCTAGTATCAAAATAGCCATAGTGGACGACCATATATGTGGATAAACCCTAGTATATAGGCAATTTGTTGGATTTTATGCGGCGACAATTCATGTTTATCCTTCTCATTGTTGTCCTTCACGGCTATACTCAATATAATATAGGAGGTTTTTCGAAATAAATTAATCCACTAATGAAGTGACAAAATGTATGTCAAATTCTAAACTGAAGCTGGATGGGAAAAAAAATCTGCTTTGTAACATGCACGGTGCGCTTCCTGCAGGTCTGTTTATGGACAACAAAAAATCTCAGGAAAACAAAAACATAGTAAGTTCTGTTAGGGGTTTCCTGTAAGTAGATGTCTATCAACACAATCACTGCCCATGATGTTGGGAGAAACAACGCAATACTCAATATTTGTGACCGAGAGTAACAGCCTAACAGGGTTCAATCTCCCTACTTCAGGTCTGATCAAATTTATGTAATTAATTTCCTCTTTTATGTGATCTCTCCATTGCACTTTCAATTTTAGTTGTGTAATCGAGTGAGACGCCCCGACCCGTATTTACCGTACACAGTAAACACGTGCCGGAACTGTGACCACCCGACCCAACAAAGCCCTAGCATACAGTGTGAACTACCATAACTCGGCCCAAAATAGTAAAACAACATAAATAATAAATCCCGGCCCAACGGCCCAATAATAGCGAAAACAATGCACAGCGGAAGACTTTAAACTCACTAACACTGTATGCACAGATGCAACCTATGGATCCAAGCCCTGTCCGAGGGTACGCTTCAGCTCGCCCGGTACGTACCTGCACTACAAGCAGCTCATCCTACGGGATGAAACCCCGCAGGCGAGGGGTGAGTCCGAAACGCTCACCGACGAAAGATAAACAGTGATATATTCAACCATAATACTTTCAAAACAAACACAACTATCACTACAACAAGCACAAACAAACACATCTCAAGGATACTGTCATAACAACTAACACATACCACACGACAAAGGAATCCAACTCAAACATCACGATAGAGGAATCTTATTAAATCATGTCAAGCACATCATAATCAATACTGAACCAAGACCCAAAGAACACTTATTAATTTTTATTACCAATTTTATCTTCCGGGCCCCGTCACTGGACAAGCTAGGGTCGTACCTGGTTATTAACTAATTCTGGATGCCAGGCCCCACCACAATCCGGGATCAACATCCC
>JAKUCV010007159.1:27027-65491 GCA_028386065.3 Turnera subulata
GGCCTTAAGGAGCATATGGTCGTCTCTCCAAGACGGCAGAAGAAACGCGCCAGCAAGGAAGAGCCTTCTACTGATAGGAAAGGCAAAGGAACGGCGCAGAGCAGCACTCCACTTCAGACACTTTCACAGCTGAACGCTTCCCTGAAGAAGGTCAGCTCTGCGATGATGCAGATCGAAGTGGCGTGTATGGCACTCTCGTCCAACATAGAAAACTTAAGGAAGCTTGTAAAAGACTTAGAGAAGCAAGTAACTCAGTAGAGTACTTCTTCTCCTGTTGTAAAACTATTATGATTAAATAAAATAAGTTTTCTTTTAAAATAAAACTCTTGTTCAATTGTGAAAACGCATGCCAACAGAAAAATTTAAAACATCACAACACAAAACAAAAACCATCAATAAGAATATGAAATCAAATATAAATAAATTTAAAATTAAATCTCATGTAACAAAACCAAAATATAAAGAAGTTAAAACAGAAATATCTTTTGATCGGTGCCCGTACCGGACGTAAACATCCTCGAACCACGAAGCGTAACTCGCACAGCTATCGGTGACGTCTGTTAACCTCGTGAAGAAGATATCCGTTAACTCGGAAGGCGATGATCACGGGCACGTCCTGTGTCCCTCGAAAGACACGTTACCCACTTGTTCATAATTTCCGCATAAGCCAAAACGTCTGTCAAGGCTCGTATCTCTCCACGATGTTCGAACAGCTGTGAGCTTGTCGCACATGTGCTCTACTCGAGATACGGCCCCATCCGTCTAACCTCAACTGTCACGGATGCTTGTGATTAAAGATGCAAGAAATTAATGACACACCATCAAAAGAAACACCAAGGTAGCCAGGGCGTAAGAATTCGTGAGTCAGAAAAGAGCTGTAAAACACTGGCTCAGTAGCCGAAAACGCGTAAAGCATTAAATAAGCAACGGTAAAATTCAAAAAAAACAAAATCTTGAAAATCAAAAACGGTAATTACGCTCCCCGTAAGAGTATAAAAGGGTAAGCGGTGATGTGTAAATCATCAAAGCATAAAAAGCAACAAAACGCTCAGAAAAACAAAACACAACGTTCATTCAAAACCCCACACGTCCAAAAGAAAAATAAGATGCCTGCTCCATCTTCGGTGTTCTTTGTTGAAGGTGCCAATCTTGGCAGAAGGAACCGATTGGCTTACAGCATGGTCAACGAACGTGCTGAAGAGCTGCCGAACGAGTCGGCAGAATGCCACGACTGGTCTTTGTCGACGAACTCTACTCGTCGCGGTTCTTCGTCACTCTAATGGAAGAGGTGTTCTTCCTAGAGGACCATGGGACACTGAGGACTTCATACTACGGCTCAGCAAACTCCGTGATGTTCTTCATCTCGGATAGGCTTCAAGAGTTCAACCTGGAGTCTACTTGCCAGACTGTGGAGCAAGGCGCTTACTACCAGCTCGCAATGACAGCCTAGAGCATACCCAGAATGACTCGGCTACCTCCAACCTGGCCAAAGGTACGTCTGCTGGTGTGGAACTGCAGAGGAGTTGCAAGGCGCGCACAGGAGTTCTCACGCACTTTGAGGGACTTAATGAACCAGTACAAGCCCAACATGATTCTTCTGACGGAGACGCAGTGGCAACCACGGGACGATCATGGTCTGATTCCACTCCGATTCCCTCAAGCTAACCGGTTCGAAATTCCTGGCCAGCGCGACAGAGGCGGCATGTGGCTTTCTTGGAGCGACAGAGTCACAGTCAACGTCAACAGTGACGCAAACAGCTTCCGTGTCAACGTCGTTGCGAACCGTTAATGTATTTTCTTTTTATAATTTACCAAAAATCAATGTATTATTTCCCTTTTATAAAATATCATGTAATATTTCCCTTTGCAATCAATATATTAATATTTCCCTTTGTATCAAAATATTAGCAATATTAATAATATTTGTAATTTCACTTATTTATGGCATCATTACCTCTTATGTGTATGTTCCGCGACAGCTGGCGTCCCTCGACTGGATCCATAATGCACTAACTAAATGATGTAAAATAATAAACAACTGGAGCGAACTATGCAAACAAGACAACAACACACATAGACTGCCCGACAAGACCTAACGCCCGCTCCGCTACCAAAATGAGACGCCCCGACCCGTATTTACCGTACACAGTAAACACGTGCCGGAACTGTGACAACCCAACCCAACAAAGCCCGACGGACTGCGTATAAAACAATAAACTGGCCAACGGCCCAATATCAAAAACTGTAAACCGGCCCTTCGGCCCAACATAGAACTCGTCACCCGAACCCCGGGGACATCAACAACAACCAACTGGCCCAATGGCCCAAATACAACATATACACAGCAGAAGATTTAACAATATGCACAGCGGAAGACTCTTAACTCACATGACAACATATGCAAAGCCCAATGCAACTAATGGATCCGAGGCCTGTCCAAGGGTACGCTTCAGCTCGCCCGGTACGTTCCTGCACTACAAACAACTCATCCTACGGGATGAAACCCCGCAGGCGAGGGGTGAGTCCGAAACGCTCACCGACGAAAGATAAACAGTGATATATTCAACCGCAATACTTTCGAAGTAATGCAACCATCAAATCAGATGAATCTATCACAAACAACATAACAGTGGATTACAACTCAAACAACACAACAGAGGAAACCAACACAAACAACACGACAGAGGAATCTACTAAATCATATCAAGCCAAGACCCAAAGAATACTTATTAATTTTTATTACCAATTTTATCTTCCGGGCCCCGTCACTGGACAAGCTAGGGTCGTACCTGGTTATTAACTAATTCTGGATGCCAGGCCCCACCACAATCCGGGATCAACATCCCCATATCACAAATCCGGGATCAACATCCCAATATCTCAAATCCGGGATCAACATCCCAATATCACAAATCCGGGATCAACATCCCAATATCACAAATCCGGGGTCAACACCCCAACCAACAAACCCTCTGGCAAGGCACCACAGAACTAGTCTCTAACCATCTAGTCGTACCACTACTTTCCAAGTGACAATTATATCATCTCAATTCAATTCCAATTCTCATTCCAATTTCCGTTATCCTTTTCCCAATTATCCACAATCAATAATCCAACATCATCCAAGAACCAATATCACAATCCGGTAATTACTCAACTTTTAATCATCACAGGATATTTCTCAGCACAACCAGACATCAATTTCATATCACCAAACTTTCACATCAAACAATTCAACAATATCAAAACAGTTCAACAATATTTCCAACACGTCATACACAGGACTAACACGTTTCTACAACAGCATCAACAAAACCATAGCAATCATGTATCAGTCAACAATCATTCCAGCAGGTCAAACAAACAACAAAAACACACAAACCACAAAAACTACACACACAGCATTACGGGCACATATCAGGGTTTATCCATCCTCACCTGGTATGTCTCTGAAACTTCCATCCAGTCAAATCCCGATACCCTATATGTACATATAGGAACACAATAATCACTTATAATGCACAACATAATGATCATGCATGATACCGGTTTAGAAATCGTTATTCGGCTTGCCTTATATCCAATTTCTTTTTTATGAAATTAACCTCTTTATTCATTATACCATTTATACTTAATTTCAAATTAAATCCGAAACCGAGTTTCTTATCGATATTCTATTTATTCTTAATTTTTAATTAAAACCAAAACCACACGTTCAAGCCGATATCCCGGCCCATTAGTCACTTAAGATAAGAGAATATATAAATACGTTGTACAAATTATCTGGCAGGAATTATATTTGTAAATAGATCAATTTACGGCCCGTATAATACTTCGTACTTTATTTAAAAATATGAAATAAATAATACTTATAAATAACATACCCGACGGTAAGACCGTTAAATAGAAAATACCATCAGTATTAAGTTAACATAGCTGGTACATGGTATAAATATAATTTTAACATAACGTTGTAGAAACTTATATTTATAATTACGTAAAAACTATTATAATCGATAACCATATGCTCGGCAAGTGTATTATTAATACAATAACTCATTTAATAATTTAATAGGGTAAAACCCATACATATCATAATCAGTATAGCTTATAATGATTAAATAGATAAATATATTCGGCATAATGTAACGAATGTTTAATATCTATCATCACAGCAATATGATTATTACGTTAACAATTCACATCTTGCATTTAATAATACTTAAAATGTTGAGTACTAGACCCATCAGAAGGTGTAATAAATCGGCCAATTGTGAAGGAATTATAAATAATTTATGCGGCTTATATACATTGGATTTTAGTGTACTTAGGTAAATTCGAAAATAATTATCGTTCTTGATCCATAATTTAAATCGTTATCCGCTTAATTATATATTATATCCCCATTTAAACTTATCCCACGGTTTCGTTATTAGGTTCGTTAAACGCGTGTATGTCACGGTATGATGGGCCTCCGCACGTTCGGCCCGTTTCCGAGTCCGTGTGCAAACCGAGCCCAAACCCGCGCCAAAGTGTAAAGCGAGTCCAAGGAATTACCCAAGGTCCGTTTCCGAGCTCGCCGGAAGAATCCCGAGGCTACGCCGGAATAAACCCGAGACTCGCCGGAACCTCGCCGGATTCCGGCCATCACTGTTCACGGCAGCCCCCAAAACAACCCAAAATCTTCTGCTACTGTTCACCGCAGCAAAACGCCCCCAGAATCCAACATGTTGTCCATCGACAACGCATCAAACACCTGTGAGCAGTAACCTACTGTCCATTCCACCTCACCGGCAACAACATCACAAATCCACCCCCGTCATCCACGACCACACTTCACAGAAAACACCCACAAACCACAACCAAACATCAACAGCAACCCGATTAGGCATCAACCTCAGAAAATCAAGGAAGGAAATGAGGAAAAAGGAAGGACGGCCAGACTTACCAGTCTCGGCCTCGTCGACGGCGGCTCAAAGGAGGAGAACAGGGCGGCACGGCGCTTGAGGGAGAAGAGAGGAGCAGATCGGCGGCGGTGCAGCAGATCCGGAAGAGAAGATGGCGGCGGTTCTTGCTCCTCGTCTGGTCGACGGCGAAGGGAGAGGAAGAAGGTGCAGCGGCGGCTCTGGGCGGCAGCAGGGAAAGAAGGGACGGCGGCGACGTAACGCGTTGCAGAGGCGAGGGAGGGCGGAGGCTGTCACGGGCGGCTCTGTTCGCGGGGAGGAGGAGAAATAGAAGAGGGAGGTGGCGGCGTGTTGGGTGTGGCCGGCAGCAAAGGGTGGGGAAAAGAAGAAGATAAGGGGAATTAAAAGAAGAAGAAGCGAAAGAAACAGATGAAAAGAGGAAGAGAGAGAGGTGAGGTACTCGGGTGAGGGAGAGAGGAGAGGAAGAGAGTAAGGAGAAGGGGAAAGAAAAGTGCAGAGAAGTTGGGGTGCGTGTGGGAAGAAAAGAAAGAAAATGGAGAAGCAAGAGAGGAAGGAGACAAAGAATAGACAGGAAGAAAAGATGGGGGGCCGGCAGGGGTTCACGAGAGAAATAGGAAGGGTGGCCGGCGGCTGAAAGGGAAAAGGAGGAGAAAAGAAAGAAAAAAGAGAAAGAAAAAGGAGAAGGAGAAAGGAAGAAAAAGAAAGAAAAGTGAGAAGAGAAGTGGGGCCCACGTGGCCGGGGAAAAACCGGGAGAGAGGAAAATCGTAGCCGGGAAAGAGGAAGAGAAAGGAGAGAGGAGGAAGAAGAGTGGCTCGGGCAACCACATTCGGCCGGTCCGGATTCTCGCGTCGGAATCCCGTCTTTCCGACAAATCCCGTCCCGAGTCCAAAAATATGACTTGGGCTCGGAAAATCCGATTAATTCCCCTGAACGTCGTCCAAGTCTCGGAACTGGAAACCGAGGCTCGGTTAGTTAGGAAGATAGCCCCGAGCGCGGAAAAACTCTCGGTTTCGAAAAACGACTCCCGATTTACTTCGAATTAATTACCCGAGATTATTTCAACAGTAAATCACGGTAAGACAATTTCTACAGTCCCGGTAAAAAGCCAAATTTTACTCGGGCTGTTACATCGAGGGCCGATCAATTAGTGACTTGTCATCAGGGACAAAAGCCAATTTGCTCCTTGAATTGGGCTTCACTTTCAGCATTATACTATTACTAACACCGAAAAGAAGCAACGATTGCTGGTTGAGCCACACATGCATTTGTGACTTGAGGAGGGACAGTGTTGGTTTTTAATACTAATAGTAAGTAAAGTATTTTTGACTTCTGTTACATTGGTTACGGTCTTGATTGCTTGATGACCTTTTCTATTTTCTATTTGGGATTTGAAGTATCATATGATTTGCTCTAAAGATTGGATGGTAAGGGAATGATATAAATTTCGTGGTGGGTAGTAGGCGATTGCTATCAGACGACATCATTTTGAAAGCCTCAAATGCTAATTTTCCAAACTTATTGCTGCTAATGTATAATCCTAAATTTGGGCCCGGAATACCCCCTCTCCTTTGGCAATGGAAACATATATAATGGGTTCGTGTCATCGGAGCTCATTAAGCCGAATGGGCTGGTCAATTTGAACCCATTATCTATTTTTAATCTGTTGACCAAATTGTATACAATAGTACTAAATTTGCCTCCATCCTACTCCCACAATACCGTTACACAAATGCAACCTAAAAAAGCTGATGAAAGGAAAGATTTTACGGAAAAATGTTTTATTACTGGGAAATGTATTACTGTGCAATTATGGAGGGATCAAAAGAAAATTTTCCTTTTGGCCAAGCTTTATGGAAGCCTATTATTCTTTTAATGTTTGGTTAAATCATATATATATATATATATATATGTTACTAACGAGCTATAATTTCTGAGATTGGTCTTAACGACTAGAAGTTTCCGAATTTAAGGGCTGATTGACAAAACCTGATATGTGATGAACAGAATCAACCTCGTAAAAACGGACTCATTAAATATCAGAAAAATATATAAGCAAGCACTGGGTTGGGTTGACTTGTCACTAGAGAATGGCCCAACTAAAGAAGCATAGCTGTGTATATTATACTATGCACAAGGACAAAAAAAAAAAAAAGGCTACCAATTGGTAAGAGAATGGAGCCCATGTGGTCATTTACCCCCATGAATATGATCATGCTACCAATTTTAATTTACCCAGCAACAGACACCATTTTCAGATTCAATTACAGTCAAATTCGGATTTCAACCATCTACTTCAGAGGAAATTTCTGAGTTGAAGTCAGGACTGTGTTTTCCAATCAAAAGGGGTTGAAGAAGACACAAAACAGGCCGAATCTTGATAAGTTATAATATCAAAGCTACAAACAAGTGAACAACTGGAAAACCAGCCGGCCTTTATAGAGAGTGAGTGATGTGCTGGTGATGTGGCTTAAGGGGGCCATGTTTTTGTCCCTCAATAAGATAAAAGAAAGGCTAATCCTTATTTGTATGTCTTTATGTTTTAAACTTACAATTTAGAGGAAAGAAAGTTTAGGATTGCAATTCTAAACTTTTTCCGTTTTGAGTTTATATCTCCTCTCCTCCTTATCTTTCTTTTCTTTTTCCTCCCATGAAAGTCTTATATCTTAATCTTTTTCTTTGTTTTAACCATTCTCCTAAAACATGCTAACCATTGTTTTATTTATGTTGTCTTCTATATCTCATTATTTTAGTTTGGAGGGGGAAGAGAAAGTATAATATGTCAAAAAGACAAACCACTAATCCTTTCTTAAGGGATATAAGCAAGGAGGAGAGAAGCGGAGGATGAAGATAATAAGAAATAAAGAATCCAAAAGCAAGACAAAATAAGATTTAGATTATTGGGATGTGATAGTGTTTGTCCTTTTCTTTTTCATATGTGCCCGGTCACATCGACAAAAAAAAAAAAAGGAATGTAATTGCTTACTATAGTTTTCAAGTTATAAGTTTTCTCTTCTTAAATTGAGAGAATATAAAAATTGAGAAGCTAGCTTTCAATTTTTTAATTAGAAAATAATGGTTATACTATTGCCCCCGTCCCCCCTCCCCCCCCACCCCACCCCAATACAATGTTAACTTTTCCTGATCTTGAATATGCAGTGTAGGATTTTTTAAAAGTATTGTGCAATTCCATTTTCAGGTGCAAAACATAATTCGCACTCCCGACCTCAGTTGAACTAGTTTGTGCTCGATGACTAAGTTGTGTTTGGGCAGCAGAACCAACGGGACCTAAGAAAGCATGTATGTCAGGACTATGTTGCATTTACTGCAGGGCCGTAGGTGGTGGATGTATTTTACTAAGCAAGTAGCTTTCAGCTTACTTTATGTCAATATTTTAAAACAATAGTTTGTAGAACTATAGTTCCATTGGTGTCCTTTGTCAGTATCGACAAGAATATATAGCAAAACATGATGAATCGATCTAGCTAGTTAAGACAAGCATGTCGATGCTGCATAAAGCTGACGAAGAATCTATGCAGGCCGTTTGGCGTCGTTAATTTGGACCATCTTACAACATATGGCATTCACCTTGCATATGCCTCTCCTTTTGGTCTGCATATGCAAAGCATTCACAAAGGTTTGCTACCCCATGATGACAACCTCTTCTATGAACATGTCCACCAAGTGGTGGGCTGGATTCCTTGTACCACAGAAAGCAATCTTTTCCCTGCATTATTTGAAGACTGAATCACTTCTTTTCTTCTTCGTTGCCTTCTCTTTATCCCCTTGCCTTAATCTTGCATCCCCACTTTCCTTTGACATAGAGAACTTTGTCCAAGGTGCGGAGAACATCTTGTACGAAGGCCTTGCTGCTCCACACGGCGGGTTCATTGAGCTCATTAATGATACTGATGCACAGTTCGGTACTGGTCGTGCGTCCTATGCATTTCCAGTGCAGTTATATGACAAGTCCACCGGGACGGCTGCCGACTTCAACCTAAGCTTTTCCTTCACCATCAACAGTGTTTACGATGATCCCACTAGGCTCAGCGATGGCTTTGTGTTTTTCTTTGCTCCAATGGACTATTCAGTTCCACCCAACTCGGGTGGTGGGAAGTTTGGGATGGTCAATTCAACAACTTTCAAAAGCCAACTCATTCTAGTGGAGTTTGATAACCATGCGAATCCTGTGTTCGGAGATCCACAAAAATCGCATGTAGGGATTGATGCTAATGGCTCCTTCTCTTCTGTCGCCCTTCAGAAATGGGATGCTGAGACAACATTGGGGAATGTGACCCATGTTTTAATCACTTTTGATGGTAAAACCGGGAATTTGAGTGTGTCTTGGACATACGAGCAAGGGTCTGGTTTTGCAGGAAACCGTGTTTCTCACTATATTGATGTGATGAATGAACTCCCTGAGCGGGTTAGAATTGGATTCTCTTCCGCCACAGGCATGAATTCTCAGAGAACCACTATTCGTTCTTGGAAATTCAGTTCAAATTTGACGGTTCCCAGCAGAAAACAGCCAACAAGAAGCATCATTCTTATAGTGATTGGTGTAGTCGCTTTCACCATTCTGATGGTTGGATTGTTTGTAGGTCGTTTTGTGGTGAAAAAAAGAGCGGAAAAAATTGGCAGAAGTGCCTCAATTGAAGCTGACATCGGGAGAGAAGCTCTACCAAGGAGATTTTCTTACCAGGAACTGGCGGTGGCAACCAATAAATTTGCAGATAATATGAGGTTAGGACAAGGAGGATCTGGATTTGTGTACAAAGGTATGCTTTTTGATCTTGGTCGCCTCGTTGCTGTGAAGAGAATACTTACAGAATCTTTGAACTCCGAGAGAATCTTCGTAAATGAAGTGAAGATAATCAGTCGCTTAGTTCACCGTAATCTGGTCCAGTTCATTGGTTGGTGTCACCAAAAAAATGAGTTCCTGCTAGTTTATGAGTACATGCCTAATGGCAGCCTTGACACACATCTCTTTGGAAACAAGAAAAGCCTTCTATGGCACACGCGCTACAAGATAGCATTGGGTTTGGCCTCTGCGATTCAGTACCTTCATGAAGATGTAGAGCAATGTGTTCTTCATAGGGACATCAAGGCAGCCAATGTACTTCTGGATACAGATTTCCACACCAAGCTTGGTGATTTTGGGGCTTCCAAACTTGTTGACTCTAGATTAAGAACTCAAATGACAGGCCTTGTAGGGACTTTCGGCTACTTGGCTCCAGAATACGTGAATGAAGGGAGGGTTAGCAAAAAATCTGATATATTTAGTTTTGGTGTGGTGGCCCTGGAAATCGCATGTGGTAGGAGGACTTACCAAGATGGGGGTTTTCATGTACCATTGAGTAAATGGGTGTGGACACTTTACAAGACAGGAAGCATTCTTGATGCTGCTGATGAGAGATTGAATATGGACTTTGACGCTGAAGAAATGGAGCGCTTGCTAATGGTGGGATTATGGTGCACAAACCCTAAAGACAATGCAAGACCAAAGGCAGGACAAGTGACTAAGGTTCTCCAGCTTGAATTGCCCATCCCAAAGCTTTCAAGTGACATGCACAATCTAATGTTACCTCCAATCTCAATTCCATCCTTCTCGGTTGATTCTAGCCTGTAATTTCATGATAGCACACAGGCTTGGATCTGTAATCATTTGATCAATTTGAATAATTTTGTTCATCTATCTATGTGGTAGTCATGATCTTGAGTGTGCTTTGTGAGCATCATGAACAATTTGTATCAGTACTTGAAGCATTGGTCACCAAAACTAATAGAATCACATTTCTTCACCAACTCTCTCCAATTAGGATTAGGATTGGCTGAATGCATGTCCCACCCTTCAGGCAGTATACAATGTTTAGTGTGACCGCAGCGCTTAACAAAGCCAGCAGGAGGCCACTCAGTAGAATCGAGGTCCGGCCATCTTTCTACCAGAGTTTCCGTTCTGCTGACTCTGGTGGCAAATATCCAATCGAGGAACCATTTTAAAGTCCCCTCACGACCAGCCCTCAACAACTCCTCCTGCACCCAAATCAGGCTTCTAATTGTCCTCCTCATCCGAAATAGGAGCCAACAGAACCAAATCCTTCTAGGGCACTCACCAGCTCCGGATACCAATTAATAAGGCTTCTTGAGGCACTCACTAAACCTGGGTTTAAACTTTAAACCCCTAACAGTGCTTAACATATAGTGTTATACAGTTCGGATTCATAGTGAATGTAAGCTTCATATGCTAAAATGTATACAAAACCAAAAAAAGAAACAATAAATCAAGTGATGGAAACGAGAGTATTGGCTTCTGTTGCATCATCACCGTTGGACTGGAAGAACTTAATAAAAGAACAGAAGAATTAAAAGCAAAGAACTTGTAGTGGATGAGAAGGAGACTTACGGGAGTGACGATGGACTAAGATAGAGGAGGAATGGAGAATGGCTATTAGTTTACGATTTGCCTTGGTGGTACACGTTCAATCCCTCGCTGGCTAGCTACTGAAGAAAAACAACAGGCGAAATGTTTGATATATATACAGGTCTCTGTCAGGTTTCATACTACTAGTGGGCTTGTTATGTACATCTTACACGCAATCCTTAGTGGGCCCTCAACTAGCCCATGGGCCAAAATCACATCGGGCCCGTCCAGTGACCACAAAAGCAGGAATCGGTCACACGAAATATACAAATTGTGCATTTTGTTTCGTTACCTGATAATGATATACAAATTGTTGACAGTTGACACCATCCTCATTTACCAGTGTCTTATTGATCGATCTTTTTCATTGGACCTGGTCATTTAATAATTATTCATCAATCGCATTCAGTAACATCATAATGGCAGAACGGTGGGTAAAGCGTACAAGTAGTCTTGGTGGAAGTTAGGGTATTGAACGGACGCATTGTGGTGGGTTGGGGAAATAGCAAACCGATGCATGCATTACACTTGGGTCTTTCTCTGTCCATCCCACTACTACTCTTGACTTCTGAAACCAGTGTACGATACCGTCCTGCGTACGTTGTTTATAGACACCACTTGAGGAGTTTCGTCCGTAATAGTTGGAGAATGAACACAGTTCTTGTCCTTCTAAGAAGATACCGACGCTAACATTCCTAGGTAAATGCGCATGGAGGGCAAATTCGAAGACAGCCGCCACCTTGATTGGTTGCTTTTCGTGCAACCATCACTGGTGTTAAGAAAATTAATTGATTCCTAACGATAATGATATTGTACTACACATTGCAAAAAATGGTTAAAAGACAATTTGCCATAAAGAGTTTTCAATCTTGTCAGGGTATTATGTTGTAGCGTTCCCCAGTTATACCGAGTGGTATGCAACTTAATTAGTCATGGAAGGAAGCAAGCATCCCAGAAGCATATAGAGGTCAAATCAAGGGGAGGAATATGACTACATAACTAACTATCGGTAATAGAAGAACATAAACAACGTAACATGATATATACATTGCTTTCCTTTTGCCTGTATACAGCTAATTAGTAGGTAGAAAAAAAAAGAAAAAAAAGAAAAGAAAAAGAAACATCTTCTGTCATCATCAGATTACAAAGAACCATGAAATACTACTAGACCACACCTGGTTGAGAAAAAATGCCAAACGTGAAGCCGGAACACTAACTACTGAATCCGTTGTCTGTTTATTACCTCCAGTTCACCTCCAGCCGGTGGAAAAAGAAGAAGAGGTTGGGTGTAATGTTAGCATTTAGGGGGTGAGTGGTCAAGTGAGAGATCAGTTCTACACACGTGTTATCAGACTGCTGGATGTTGGTAAGCGATTTAATTGTACTATGTGCGTTCTCAAGCTACAGTCCTTCACCTGTTAGTAGCATCAAAACAAGTGTTCTATCAATTGGAGACGAGGAGGAAAGAGTTTAAGAATACTAAAGACAGAGCAAATAACCTCATCTTACCTGCATAGCGGCTAATGTGGACAAGAGATCTTTACATTGTTCAAGCATAACTCTTTCCTTAGTAGTCACGTTAACTATTTCCGCCACCAAGGAATTCATTTCTTCCACCTGGGAATGCCAGAAGGGTTTTACATATGGTTTTTCAGATAGGTATATGCATATGCATAAAGAAGTTCCAACTTTGCTTCATTAAGAGAGGATTGGATAGAAATTAGATGAGCTAAGGCCAGGCCTAGTTTTTGCAGCAGAACAAAACTACCTGCTATTACGCCTGGAATGATAGTTGACATCATAAGGAATCAATATGAAATGACCAAAAACCAGATTGTCGAAAGATGCAGCAATGTCCATTGCCCACAATCATTTTTCCACTTTACTGTCTTTGGAAATCAAACTTAAGATGTTCAGTTTTGGGAGGATTTGGAGTCCAGTTGTTGAAATTCAATATATAATAAAAGCACTGGTCAAGGTCTAAATCATGCAGGATTTCAAACACCAGATATCTGGCCAGTCAAACCAGCTTAATCATGAACCATTCTCAACATAGAAACCTAGGTCAAGGCTGTATTACTAATATATCCATGCATGCCAACTCCTAACAAAATATTACCCTTAAGCCTTTTACTTTTCCTGTGTACTGAAAGCTGGTAGACAGCTATAGCTTGCCACTGTCTTTGGGACACTCTATTGGCGGACTTTGACAAGTATTAGGGGAATACTTAATACCTTGGTTAAAAAAGCACTTTGCTAAGTTCATTGCGTTATTTGTAATTACAAGTACAGGAATGAATTACCTCAAACGATGTAGAGGAATGGATTACCTTTGATGATTGTGAGCAAATTGACGATCCCATTGCTTGCATAACATCAACTGCTGAGCCAATAGCATCCTTCAGATTTTGTACATCAGCCTGTAAAGTAAACAGGTAGATCAAATTTTGCAAATGAAAATATTTGCTCCCTCAAGATTTTGATATGCTAAGATTGACAACTATTGGAAACAATAAAAAACATAATGGAACATACTATTGCTTTCCCAACAACAGGAAGTCGGAGGGTGCTGGCCTTCAAAGCTTCAGTTGCTCCTTCCAGAGAATTAGAGTGATCTCTATCTAGATGAGACCATTCTTCTAAATAAGAAATCTGCATTAAAAAATTATGTTGAACTTCAGCTATGAGGAAGAGAGAAGTGTCATACAACCAGCATTAAACAAAAGCTGAGCAATATCAATATGAGTATCCTTGGAAGAATTTGTGAGCATTGGCTCAGTTTTCTACTCTCTGTTCCAACAGCTGACTGATATAATAAGTTATCCTCTAAACATTGTGAAAATAACCATCTTTGTGAAAGAAACTGCCTTCTATATTGGCAATGAATTCTTTGTTAGACTTGACGTTACCAGATTACCAGTAAAACCTTGAATTACCTACACCTTCGGAGGCACTGAAACCCATAAATTGCCAACGTAAACAAGACAGATAGCAGTAGGGCTGGGGCCAGGTGACTAGAGTCAGGCAGTGAATAGTTATGCAGCAGCTAGTTTTTCCTTTCCAATGTATATTATGTTCTACCAAAGCAAACACTGAAACAACTTCTCTACTTATGTCAAATCATGCAGATATATGCTTCAGTCAGTGATTCAATAGGATCCATACAGGTCGTACAAGGGAAATTTATGAAGAAAGTTATAGCACAAAGCATCACAATTTTTATTTCAACCACCAAAAAGAAGTGAACACTATTTATCAAGCTCTGACTTCTCAGTGAAGGTTTCAACAAAATGGAGAGAGCTGGAAAAACTACAAACTCTTTTCTGTAAATGGATACAGTTGATTCCTAAAGAATTCGAACTTATTATTCGAGTGTATGCTCTCACTATACAATGAAACTTTTTGTATTAATTTTCAGATTCAAACATCCTGATTGCCTCTCATAAAATATTCAAGAAGTAACAGATGATTTATACATAAACTGAAGCAATTTCCAGGAAATTCTACCAAGATTTGATTTCGGTACCAAGGCAAAAGTTACGCAATGAATCTTACTTGTCTCTTGAGGATAGAAGTTAGCTTCAGTTTTTGCCTTAGCAAGAGTAACTTGATTCTTCTGAGGGTGACAGAATGCCGTAATTCTGAGATTGTTACCCACGCATTCCATACATTTTTCTGGTATAAAGAGTAACATCAAGACTGTAAAAAGTGGCTCAAACATGGCAACAACAAAACTTTAGAAAAACAAAGAACACATGGCAAGAAAGCTTAACAATTCTTCACTTAAAGCAATCTGCTGACATGGTTAACACAAGCAAAAACTTTTACCGTGAAATACAAACCAGAGAAGAAAAATACTGTGGGAAACATTGAGTCGAAGGTACAGTAAAATCGACATTCTATTATTTTTGCAGTTCTCTGCTGTCAATTTTTTCCAGAACAATTTAACAGCATATAGCATATCTCTTGTTAAAGTGGGAGTTATTTCTCAGCATGTTCTCTACTGCCGCAAAAGGTGTGGAAACTTTGGAAAGAACTTTCCTCTATTCCTAAAAAACATAAGTTCTGATAATGAATTTTTGCAAAATTTGTGTAAAGCACACTTAGGCAAACAAAATCTTTGGCCCCTAGAAAAGATCTTTTAGAAGAAAAGCGACTTTAGAAACAAGACATGTACAGAACCCAAGATTTTCTATGTTTGACTCGCATGAAACTAAACCTTCATGTCAAGCAATTAAGGCTAATAAACAGCTAATGTTGATAAACTACAGAAACTAAGTAAAGAAGGCCACTTTAGGGCCGATGTCTCATAAGGAAACCCCACCAAAAGTTTAATTACTTAAAAAAACACAGCTTTACAATCTGTCCTCTCCTTCTCCGTTGGGGCTCCAATAAACAAACCAAGGTAACATCTATTGGCATCAACCATGACTGCTTGCAACAATTCAAGATTTTTCTACTTAAGCACACCGAGGCCCCCAATCAGACTAATATGAAGCGCCAGAAATCTAGAATGTCTACACCCTCAGCTAGTAGCATAAAAGGAAAATGCTGACCTTTCAGGGAATTCTGGATGATTATATAAACCCTCATCATTCGACACCGTTAATGAAAATTCTTGCTGGTGGGAACATGACATTCTATTCTATAAGCGGTATGCCAAAAAAGCAATCTAGAGTGCAAAACCTATCTCTATCTGAAGTCTCCAAACAAGTTACCATCTTTAAAAGAGCCACTTCCAATCCACATGGTCTTTCCTTTACTCTCTGATATATATATACTCTCCATATATACGTGTTCTGGGATTATAGTTCGTCCTCCTTTGAGACTTGGTGCCTATTCTATGAATTTAAACACCAGCCTCCCTTAATAGAAACAATTTCATTTTACCATGTGAAATTCTGCACTTTAGAAGCCATGCAGTTTCATCAGACAAAACAACATAAGTGAAACTACATCAACTACAAATAATGATAAGTATCCACACAAGATATTACATGTGAGAACGAGGGAGACATCACAATACCAGTAAAATGTAAAACGATCAAACATGCAAGTAAGATTTATCAACTGCAATACCTCTGCATTCTGCCTCTGCACTTTGAACGTAGCATCCGCCCTTGCATTCACAAACCGCCATTGCAAATAACGATTATAGAGAAGCCTCAACATGTGAGCATCTGCAATCCGATCCTCCCCCATCTTCCCTCTTCTCAAATCAACAGCAAAACTAAGAATTGAAGGCGTAATACCAGAATTACCACTCATTGGTCTTACTCTTGAAGGACTAGTGAACCCTCTCGATGGAGAAGAAGCAGAAGGCGTCCAAAGTTTACCAGGAGAAGCAGCTCTTGTTGCTCCCCTAATAGGTGAAGCAGCCATGGTTCTTGGAGAAGCCGAAGTAGGACCATCACTACTGAATCTCTTAGTCTTGGAAGAAGCAGTCATTCTTGAACTAGGACTAGAAGACAATGGTGACCCTGGATCCTGCAATCTCCTCAATCTGCTATTAGTCTCCTGCCAAAACCTCGCGGAAGCAACAAGGCCACGAGCAGCCCCAGTTGTTCTCCCCCTACCACCAAATTCTTGCACTCCAGAAGTGCTACCAGATGACACACTATCACTATCGGATGCAGTGAGATCACCAATAAGACAAGAATCATTCCCTAAATCTCCATGTGGGTTGTGGTTTTTCTGATTAACAGCATCACTAACACTTCCTAAATCCAAGCTCAACCTCCTACCACTACCAGTTTCGTCCCCAGCAGCCACCATCAAAGACTGCTGCAGTGACTTTATCCCTACCAACCCAGATCCAATGACCCCTCTCTTATCTCCGCCACCAATACTACAGTCCAAGCTCCTACTCAACAAAACATTCCTTGAATTCCCTTCTCTACTTCTCCCAGGCCACCTGTGTTGGTCCCCTGGACGCGAATTCTCACCTTGATCTCTCACAGGAGTAGCTCTCCGCCTCTCAGGAGTCATTTTCCTACCAACATTTTGCTGTGACATAGCCTTGGCCTTAGCCTTACTAATCGGAAGCGAAAAGGCCTCACCTTGAAACGACACCGACAAGCTCCTTGTGGAAGTGATGAGCATCTTGGTCGCAGCTGACATGTCGCCAGCATTGGCCTGGTAAAGCCCCGGGCTTTGTGCAGCAGTAGCCGCAGCCGCAGCCGGCCTCCTTCTGTCGACAGATTGGGATCTTTTAGGTGTCGGTTGAGTGTGAGGCGAGCTGGAATTGGTGGAGCGAGAGAGCAAAGGGGAAGGGAATCTCTTTGAAAAAGAAGAGCTAGTAATTGTAGTAGTAGTGGAAGAAGAAGAAGAAGAGCTAGTTGTGTTGGTGGTGGTTGTTGAAGAGGAGGAGGGAGAAGGAGAGAGGTATCTAGAAGGGACTTGTTTGCCTCTGGGTTTCCTCGTGGCGACAATGTGGTGCCCATTCTGCTGGTGTTGGTCAGGTAACAGTGGAGGCCTTGAGGGGTTGAGTGTGGTTTTCTCAGTTGAAGCTGCTGCTTGAGGAATAGCAGCCACCATTCTGTGTGGGAGGACAAAATCTGGGTACTTTCTGCTCTCCTCACATCATGTGATGGTGGGTTTTATTTGTGAGACCAAACCCTGCCACAAAACTGGAGAAAGTTAAGAGCTTGATCGAATAATGTAGAATCCAGGTTGGGTAATCGCAGGACTAATCTGCATATTTCACTGGTTTATGGTTGCTTGCTGGGTTTTTGAGAGATAGAGAGAGAGAAGAAAAGTAGTAGGTGACTGGTGAGTGAGGTGAGGTGAGAGGTGAGATTTGGGAGTGGAGAGTCACAGGCGAGGCTTTTCTTTTTTTTTTTTTTTTTGGTTTTTTGGGTTTGGGTTTTGGTGAATCTTTGGAGAGACGTTATGTTTATGCTAATTTAATCGTTTCTGCAAATTTTAGCTCTGATAAGACTTTCAACAGTAGTTGAGGTATGGTTTTCTTCCTTAGTTTGTTCTTTTGGTCCGTCTGTTCTTTTTTTAGCCTATGAAAGCAAAATTGAGGCCTTTCTTTCTTTGTGTCTCCTCTGCGACATTGTGGGGGTGGTGATGGTATTACTGCTTCACTTAAGATAGTGATGGCGATTAATATGGATTAACGAACCAAACTGCATTTATTTAACAAATAATTAAAAAGTGTGAGACCAACCGAGTGCATGAATCATGGCCCATTCTGTGCTATTACGTTACAATAAATTAGCTCCTATTTCTGCTAATTGCCTTTGGTCACAGCAATTGCTTTTGGTTTTTTTTCCCCCCCATACTTGATAACAGATGTTTCCAACTGTTCCTACTTATTAATTCTTTTTCAATGGCAAAATCTTCGCATGAGGCAGATCATGAAATAATTGTTATTTATGCATCACATTACTGGGTTTGTGATGATTTCTTAGGATGCCTGTGAACCCATTTGGTCCCAGACCTCACATGAGAGAAATCAGTGCCAAAAAGGACACTCCTGTACCCCCAGACAACTTAATACTTTGATTTATTATCTGCCTTCAATTTGATGTTGGCAGTGGATACTAAACAATATTGACAATGAACGTGGATAGATTTTTTTTGTGTTAGGAAATAACAACGTGATTAGTACGAATACGAATCTAGTTTACTCAATAATAGGGCCTTGCTTGGTTCCCTCCTCTCTTTTTTTCTTAAGATCAGAAATATTGGATCCTTAATAAGCTATGTTCCTTGACAGCAAATTAGTTAGAGCTATTAAAAAAGGGCTACCAAAAGCAGATATAGATCTGATGCTAAGATCCGCAAAATGGCTGCCTAAACTGCACAGTATCTCACTTAAGATTTTGGCATTTTCCTTAAGCATTTGCTTTTTTTTTTTTTTTTGCTTCTCTGGCGTTGGATTATGTTAAAGAAATAGCAGAGACATGAAAGGGGAAGTGTAAATATCATTTATGGAGGAACATAAATAGCAATAATGACTAAACAATGTAACGAAAAAGGAGTCAAGGGCCCCAAAAGAAACGGAGAAAAACTAAAACATTTAACAAGTTTTTTTTTTTTTAGGAAAAAATTTAACAAGTATTCAAACCTAGTGATATAATCTTTTCCTTCGTTTCTTAATTGTCTAAATCTTTTTCAGATTACGACAAAAAGTAAATAAATCTTTTTCAGGGTTATAGAAGAGCTTGTATCCTTGTTCCCGTGTGCCTTACCTCTCTAATGTTGACAAAACTCCCTGTTAATGTCCCAAAAAAAAAAAAAGAAATAGAAAAACTTCATGTTTGGTGACTCCCAAAATGTGCACGGATTATATTAGTCACTCTGCCGTCTAGCTACCCTCCCTCCCTATACGTCTTGGACAGGGTGAAAGACTATACTAGTTAGTAGTTTTATTCTACTATGGTTTTGGCCGTCCTTTGGATAACATTACATTGGTTTTTATCATTTTATGAACATTCAGAAAGACGACCCTATGGTCCTAGCTACCGCAAATGGGACAGGCAAGGCCAAATGTTTTCTACGGTAGTTTTTTTGGTTGATAAAACGTTTAGGTTGAGGAGAGGCTCTTTCAATCCAGGGCCAGAGCACTGGACTCGAAGTGTGCTTATGAAACATTTAGCTTGTTTAATGTTATATGAATTACAAAAAATAATGGTAGAAAATAATAGCTTGTTTATTTTGTTGCCATGTATCGTATGAAACAATTATTGAATGCTCGTCTTGGGTGTCACCCTCTTGAGCCTTTTGTTATGTGACAACACCCGTTCACTTGGCAAAAACTTTCTATGCAGGTAAAAGTAACATCTAATGGCTGATCAACGAGGTTACGCTAGTACTCTCACAACTAAACAGGAGGTGCTTAACCTCTAGATTACCAATTAAGTGCAACGTTTTGAGATGAAACATCAAAATCAAGAGTAACGAAATGAGGGCAGTGACAGTGGCAGAGAAGACTACCTGAGATAGATGAGAGAACTACCCGGATGAAAAGTGCCCCTAAGCAGAAACCAAGAGCATGATTTTGTTTATCAAATAAAGAAAATGCAAGAAACTTAAAGAAGAGTTTTTAAACAGCCTTATGATTTTTGCAAGCTAAGCTATAACGCAATTGCTAATCGGTTTATAAATAAGATGCAACATCATATTCTTTCTACATCTGTCACACACAATCTCAACCTTGCTTTTAACGCATTTTTTTGGGTGTTTCTTAGAAACTATCTCCCTACCATTTGCTAGCTTTGTGTGATGTCTCATTCCCACCTAGTACTGCTCACAAATATAACCTCGCATTATCAGCCCTCTCTAGCTTGCTATAAAGGGTCCAATTGATGTTTAACTACATTGTTTAATATATTAGTTATCTCCCTTAATTGTTTTCAACAACTTTTTTTCTTTTTCAATTTCATGAATCACTATGAACGCCAACAAGGTCAGCTTCCCTGAATTTAATTTGCAATCTTTTTTTTCGAATGGGTTGTTTTCAATTTTGGTACAAGGTCGCCGTAGTGCCAAAACTAGCTAGTTGACTAGTCGATCGTGACCGACCGAGAAAGTGAAAACAATGATGGTCAAGCACAAAAAGGAATTGAATATGTGTTTATAGTAGAGTGTAACTGATGGATATACGTTTATAACCACATTTAAAATGCATGTATATATAATGTATATACACACATGCACTTAAAAATGAACAAACTGGAATCTTTTACAATGATGAGTGCATTGCAATTTAAGTATCCCAATATTTATTTTTTAATACAGATTTGGACAGTTGATTTCGCCTTGATGAATGATGAACTCATACAATACAGGCCAACCAATCACTTAATCGATTCATCTTGAAGTTCTATTTTATTTCAATTGACTTGACTTAGCCAGAGGTTGAAAACTTGAAATAGGTCATCTTGTTACAACTAGTGATCTTTAAAGGCAGAATTATACCAATGGACGTCCGTGAAGGACGATAAATGAAGATGACAACTTAGGAAACATCAAAAAAACGCACCACAACCAAAGTTTTGGACAACTGGTTTTGTTAATCTAGACTACAAATCACAAGGAATGTTTTGTGTTTTTAACCGAAACTACAATATAGAGGGACCATATACTATCAACTTTTTTTGCCAATTGTGCATCACCTCAAAAAGCAGCAAATAGCAAGGGGACCCTCTCTACCACACTTGTTATTCTTCTTGCAAATCATGGATATACTAATGTGGGGTTGCAAATTATGTTAAGGAAAAGTGGGGGTTGCAAAGGGAAGTTAGTTAACCAGAAAAATTATTAAGTTAATCATATACTTTAGACCTCTGCTTTTTTAACCAACACCCAGTGAAGAAAAGATAGAAAATGATGATGGGTGAACTTTAGAAGGTATGTGACTTTCGATACACTTCAAACGCTAATTAATTCAGAAGTAATACACCCACTAGTGATGGCTGTTTAATTGGGGTATTACTATTAGTAACACCTTAGCCCATCCTTGAAAGTAATAATAAACTTGGGAGCATAATTTTGTCTGGCCCCCATAGCTTTCCAGCCTTGCTTCTCCTTTCCACTTCAACCCTCGTAACAACTTTTAAAAAGAACGTGATAAGAAAAATATTGAAAATATGTGATTACTTAGCACTTTCAAAGTAGGAGTTGGCCGTCTAGTTGATTCATGATTTCATAATCCATACTTTGTTTGAAGAACATTTTTCTTAGAACTGAAGACTTACCAATGTAGGAGTCAGCGATGAAAAAGAAAAATATGGTAATATTTTCTGATGAATCACAGAACATATAGTTCCTTCAAATTGAGAACTGTAATTGGTTGGCTAAAATGTCAACATTCAATCGGATCACAATCAACTGTAAAAAGGAAAAGGAAACATAATAAACTTCAAATTAAATATTTCTCATTGTAAACACCTTAACTGCTTAACATTCATCGACAATATATAAAGGAGGAAACAGAAAGGGCTGCTTCAAGATCTGCCCGGCAAATCCTGCATCAAAATTGTATAACTAACCATTTTTTCTTCTCGAAGTAGTATGAATTCCATGAACACATGGACAAGGTATGGGGCCTAATTAATCCATTAGCTAGGAAAGATTTCATAAAGTTGATTAGTTTTTAACTTCAAGCCAAAATTTTGTGCAGAACCTCTAGAGTGTGTAGGGAAGATGAAGCAATGATATGAAACACCTTAGAGGTATTACCCAAGTTTCTAAACTTGGAAAGTAGCACAGTAACTACCTTGAAAGAGCATAAATACTAGTCAAAATGGTTGGTAAAATATGTTTATTGATGCTACATATCTGCTGGAGTTTCTGTTATTGTATCAATATGATTTTCTCTTACTTTTTTTTTTTGTTCAAAAGATTTCCTCCTATTAGTATATTAAGGATTGCTTTAAAACAGGTACTAGTATTTCAACTTAATATTTAGGGCTAGGTCTATTGTTATAGTCTTGAACGGCAAGATACAAACTGATGTGTACCTCCGGGTTGGACTTCAGAACTGCATGCATAGCTTGTAGGAGTTACATGGATGGCTACTTTTTTTAAGAGTCTGACATATGATTTCCCTCGTTGAAAAAGATAAATCAAGCAAAATAGTAAGAAGTAACATGATGGCCAGAAGCTAAGGCTGCCTGCTGCAACTAAAAAGTGCAGATGCCACCCAAAACCCTCGTTCTCAAGCCTTCAGCAGATCATTTTGAACAAAAAAGACATGCTAATTCCCGAATGGTAAACCAATATGATCTAGCCATTATCTTGTCCATGGGCTTAGTAAGAGGAATGCAAAATTGCACTACCCTTCACTAACTTGTTTCATGATTGTAGAACCAATCCCGTATAATCTCATATATTCTATACGGGATCTACTAGTCTCTTTGTGTCTTTTAGCATAAGATGATGCATACCACCACATCAAGTTAAAGCGCGGGCGGCAGGAAAATGGAAGTAGATCGTCAAAGTTTGCAATAGCTTGTTTTGCTAAGTTGTAGGGAAATCTTTCTACCATTATCCATGTCACTTGTTTCAGAGCAGCAATCGATGATTAAGAAAATCATTATCCTGCCTTAACGATGTTCAAACAAAAAAGTTTTATTGCAGCATACAAAGATCCTAGGAACCACGTCATGATAATGCTAGTACAACGGATTTAGTAAAATGATCAGACTGAAAGGAGCAACAGACCGGGTAACAAAGAGAATAAACATCGCAGCTTCCAATTGTTCCCTGATTGAAATGATTGTAAATAATGAAAACACAAAATGCTTCGATTTGACAGCGAACTATAAGGAAAAGGGAAGGGAAATACTGGAAAAGTGGCAATTGGCTAGCCGTTGGGGTCAGAGAACATTTTTGCGTGCTCAATTCTTAAGTAAGCAATGCCATCAGCTTTGGCTACTCTAAACTCTTTGAACGACGAGAGCAAACTCCAATTGAACCCACCCTCCTATATTACAGTTTACATGATAGATCCAGCCACATTCATAATTAGGAAAGGCCCACATTCAAATTAGGAAATTTTATCAAGGTATTTGTTTTTGTGACCAAAAAGAGAAGGTTTTGAGAAAGACACTAAGCTGCAAAGTGGAAGTCAACATCCCTTCCTAATGCAAATCAATGTGGAAACGAGAAATAGATTATTAGCATCGTTCCAAGTGCAACAATGACAATCAAAACAATCAGATGTATGTTGCAATGACAAAGAATGCATGTGAAACAGCAAAAGGCAGATACAATGCGGTTTAAAGAAGGCCAAAAACAGAAGCAATTAACCAACACAATCGAAAAACTGGGTCAAACTGATTTAGGTTCACTCTTTGATCATTTCAAAATTTCAAATTAGCAAGACTGAAATTGATAGGAACTTAAAAACATGCAATCACAATTCATGGCTGGGGATAGCAGCTACAATAAAAGTAGATGGAACAAAATATGCAGTTTCTTATGATTGAGTGACGACTCAAATTAGCAAGAAAACAAGTCAAGAACTCAAAATTGAACAAGAGGCCCCTCAGAATAGGAGGTACCATAAAAGGCAAGATACCAATCCACCAATAATCATAGCATAACATAGAGATAACTACATTAGATTCTCTAATTCGGGGTTCCATCTATGATGTGAAATAAAACGAACCTAATGACTCCGATACACAACTATCCAGGGTGGCAAAATTACTACGCAACTTATATTTGTAGTCATTATAAAAATTTAACAGAAATGATGACCACCAGGAGTAGGAAGGAGTAAGAAATTTTGGGGCATAGAACTAAGAAAACAAAGCGAACAATTATCCTCAAAACATTATCAATTAACTCAAAAGTATCGGTTTAGGAACATCAATCCAAGATCTGACAGTTACATTAACAAAGCCAAACAGTCTTAGAATCATATCCATAACATAAAGGCACCACTCAAAACACCCTACTTGGAGAGCGCCAAATCCACCGGCTGACGCCAGCCACACCATTTAGCGGTACTGCAATGGACAAAACAACAAGCACAGAAGAAACGAGATCAAATCGCAGAAACCACATTTCGGCGCCGAAAACGGCACCGGTTGATCACAGGATCGTTACCTTGATGAAGCCGATCTCCTTGGCGTTGCTACGGAAGCACTGCCTGCAGCACATGAGCCCGTACTTCCTGATTATCCCGTGTGGATTCCCGCACACGCGGCTAACAAAAATCCGGAATAATAACAACAATAACAATCAGATTTCACAATAAAGCTAAAAGCTAATAACTCATCCAAATTAGAATAATTAAAAAATGGAACACAGTTTTAATAAATTAGGGTAAAATAAGAAAACTGATTCCAGAATCCAAACGGAAAGAAGGTTACCAGGTGCGTGAGCCAGGGCCATAGTTCTTGGGGTGAGAGTTCCAGACGTTAGAGTGACCCATGGTGTGCTTTGGTTTCTGAGCTTGAAGAGCCGCGAGCAGAGCTAATGACAAAACCCTAGAAATTGCAGAGGAGCCTTTGGCGAGTGGAGATAAAGTAAGTATTTAAAGGAGGATCCACCAAATCAAAAACCTAGTGTTTTATTATGGGCCTGGTGGTGGGGCCGTCTTGATGTTCGATCACTGACCACATTTGGGCCGGATCTGGAAAGCTTGAAGGCTGACTTCGTTCTGGCCTGAAAATAAATTACTGATTACCGGATCCCACTCACTCGCACACACTCTGTTTTTTTTACCAAAAGAGAATTATTGAAACTATTTAGTCTTTATCGAATTCTGCTATTTTCGAGCTAATTTCATAATGATGTTCCAAAATAAAAAAAAGCTAATTGCATCGTGATGTTAAAAACAAAACTGATTTCGTAATGATGTTAAAAGCAAAGCTAATTTTTTTAAAAAAAATTGATTACAATATGCCTTATGACTACACCAATTATGGAGATAATGGAATTTATCATTACTTAAAATTATTGTTCAATTTGCACAGTACTACTTAGGCCCCACCCAAAATACATAGTTCCCGTGCAATTTTTTTTTAATACTTAGCCCGTGCACAATAATACTTAGCAAAGGTGTGGTATAGTCATATAACATAATTTTCTGAAAAATTAATTATTAGTAGTAACCACAAAATAATAAACAAATTATGTAAATAAAATAATTAAATTATGTTGTTGTCTATGGGCATTCGAAAGAGCTAGAGCAACCCTTTTCTTCTTTGCCAAATCCGAGATTGACAATAATTTCGGCAGACGGTGTTGCACATCCCTTTGTTAGCCCGCAACGTATAAAAATAAACTTCAAGAGAAAATGTAACGGGGCACAAAACATGTGTATTTTATTCGTTGAGAGTGAACATCAATAACAATGATTTCTAACTTTATACCCTTACCAGTGCCTTATGGAGTTGACTGCTATGTTTGTATGTGATGATTAATGGGTGTAACAAGTGATGAAATCTACAAACTACACGAGGAATAAAATGTAGAAGTGTAAGGATGCGAGAAAGAAAAAAAAACGAAGCAAAACAAAGGAAATAAGCGCAATAAGTGTAATAAGTGTGCTCTTTTTTTTTTTTACCATTCTTATTTTGAATCAACAGCTTGGGCACGGACACATTGGTGCACGCCTCCTTCTAATATCATTAGCTTCTTTGTTATCTCATTACAACAACTATCTTTTATCTCTTCTCCCACGAATCACACATAACCTAGTAATCTTTATTCCTTCGTAGGTCGTAGGTTCCTAGAATTTTTCAAAACCTCTATGCATATCGATCATCATCTTGACCTGGTCTCTTGATATTTCCAGCTCGTTCCTACAAGCCCTCCAATCTCTGTCGACCAACCCTATCTCTGGTCATAGCCGTTGAACTCCGTTGACTATCTCCCTCTTAGACGGCCTCTGAACTCTATCGACCAGCCCTGTCTCTAGTCGCAACCTCTTTAACTCCGTCGACCAGCCTTATCTATAGTCGCGACCTCTGAACTCCATCGACCGACCCTCTCTTAGGCAGCCTCTGAACTCCGTCGACCAGCCGTGTCTCTAGTCGCAGCCTTTGAACTCTGTCGACCAGTCTTATCTATGGTCACAGCCTCTGAACTCCATCTACTAGTCCTCCTTTAGGTGGCCCTTGAACTCCATCAACCAACTCTTTCTTAGGCGGCCTTTGAACTCCGTCGAGCAGTATTCTTCTGGCTGTGGTCTCCAATATATATCGGTCTCCAATATATATCCATGCCTCATTCAAACTAAGCCATTGTGGCACTCTTTTAATACACGACCTTTAGCACCCATTACTTAGAATTATTGTTAGGACTTCAACACTAATACCCTTAGGCTTTGGTCTCCAAAATTCACTACCTATGGTACTAGGTCTTTGGATTCATACTTGGCTTTTATGGGAGCCCGCACGGCCTCTGAAATCCATCGGTTAGCCTTCTCTCTAGCTAAACCTCTAACTCCCGGCTCCTATGGTTATTTTTTATGTCAACAAATTAATTTAAGAATAAATTTCCTCAAACTTTAATTTACTCATTCATCTTCTATAATTTTACAAAATATTGTTTTTATCTTTTATTATTTTAATTTAAGTTTTCGTATTATTTACAATATAGGATATACTGGTAATTTGCATTCAAATACCAATAGTAATATTATTAATAATTGTTGGATATTATGGAAAAATATGTTATTTATCAATTTACTGTCAATAACTCTATTCTTATATGTTGGATTATCAAAATTATTTTCTTATAACCTTTTTTTCCTGTTAGTACTTTTGATTTAAACTTAATTACTTTTGTGAAGAATTAATATAAATTAATTTTCCAAGACAAACGAACTTTAAATTTTGAAAGTCGGGGAGTTATTAATAAGGCAATTGTAAACGCTTCGTTAAAAGAGGTTGGACTTGGAGATTGGAGCACCCAAAGTGTTTTAAGTTTATCTCGGCTTCTAAACTTTTCCGCCCACAGGTCTTAAGCACTACCCTTACACACTGTTTTGAAGTCTAGGATCGTCAATGGCGAATCGAGCCGGCGCCTCTTCATCTTCACATCAGGTAAGTTATCACGAAACCAACCACAAAACCCAGGCTAGAACAACAGCAATTGAAGACCCTTTTTTTTAAAACAAAGTACCATTGTTCTTCTATATTATTATCTTACGCCTTACAAGAGGTTGCAAATAAAATAATGATGTTGCAGGAGCCCGAATTCAAAGACGATGACTTGGATTCAATATACGGAGCGGAATCCGGTTGGGTTGAGGCCCGGACATCATGCGATCACTTGGCTTCTTTGTCGTCTGATCTTCACCACATCCCAACTCCCGATACTCCCTGCAACAGGTTAGCTAGCCCTCTTCCTTCACTTTGTTCATTCAAAAATCAAAACCCTAATCCTCGATTTCTGCTTACACGGAAAACCTGATTAGCTGTTGTTTGGTGTTGCGTGAACAATCTAATTGTTAAAGGTGCCAACATCCTAGTGAGAATTGGCTGTGCTTGAGTTGTAAGGAAGTGCTTTGCAGCCGATTTGTGAATAAGCACATGTTGCAGCATTACCAGCAGCAAATGAACCATTGTATTGCACTTAGCTATAGGTAAGCGTTATTTATTTGGTTAATTGACTTTGTTTAGATCAATTTTTGGCTGGAACAGCAGGTTATTGAATTTTTTGTTTTATCTTTTTGGCAAAACAGTGACCTGTCGGTTTGGTGTTTCGCCTGTGATTCTTATTTGGATGCTCAAGTCATTGCGCAGCTGAGGCCAGTGCACGAGACTGCTTACATTTTGAAATTCGACGAGGCCCCTCCGGTTCGTGCCTTCGGGGGGCTTCCCAAACTAATCAGGGGGGAGCGGCAGCATCAGGAAATTTAGTTTAATTCCAGTTCTGAAAGGGACTTATGATGTTTTTCTCTTTTGTTGGCCTCTGGGTTCTTTTAAGTTGGCTTTGATGTGAGGGCTTTTATGTTACTTGACATTCTAATTTTAGGGTCCTCTGTTTTGTCTTTGGAATTTGGATGATGACATCTTCCAACTTTAAGGCAATCTGTTCATTTCTTTTGTGGGTTATAATCTTTCTTAGCAGCATATCTGCCCTTTAATGAATGAAGTAGATTACACAGAACAGATTCCCATACAATCTGAAACTACGAATGATGCCTTCCAAAGCAGTGGCATCAACGTAGCCACCGTATTTCTATCCTGCAACAGCGCTACTATTTGACGCCGAGCGCATGCTTTAGCAAACAATATATAAAGTAATGATACAGAAAATATATTCGATGTGTAAGTTTCACGTCCAATATTCTCCTAGATTTGGAATTTCCTACAACTTCCCACAAGAGAAGGCCACGTATTGAGTATTCATCCAACACCATATTGAAATGCCTACTCAAAGATCTAGCACTGACAGTCAGTGAATGCAAGTTCTTAATGTTGATTTGATATAAATGGCGGACGATTTTGATACAAAGCTTCTTAATGTTGATGACCCACTAAGCACATAGATTCATTAATCGAGACCAAAATCTGTTGTAGTTCCTTGTAGATCACATGCGCGCTGCTCGCATTCTAGCTTGCCCCATCTTGCATCCACTCGCTCACAGGGAAATACCAGTTTACCAAGGCTGTTAAGTAAAATACAAAATGAGTGAGCAACAAGCAAAAATTAGTGCTTCCATGTGTATTTAGCACGTCATATTACCTTCTATTAACTACATTATGCACGTGGCACAGCCATTGGGAGAACTCAGCATGAGAACCAGCCTGTACAGGATTTGCTCTGTCAATTACATAAACATAGTGTTACTAGATAAGATACCTGGGGACTTGCAGGGTAATCATAAAACTATACAAGTTGCAGTAGTGTAAATGATTCAGTCTTGGAAAGAGACCATGACAATAAAATTACTACACTGCATGAAGTTCCATCAGGATCCAAATTTCGTTACTTGAGCCAATGAGTTCTTTTGATGCAATGTTTAAAGAGGAGCTGGGGATATGGTATTGAATACAATTCTACCAAAGATCCTCCAAACATAAACACTTGAAGGGGATATGAAAAGAGAAAAGTGAGCATGGACCGCCAAAAATTACTGCAGGGGAAAATAATCATACCTCAAAACATCTTTAAAATGATCTGCACATTCCTTGCAAGGGTACATCCGAGATAATATTGCCATCTGGAGTTTAGAACATTTTGGATTTTAGTTGGTATTAGGACAACAATTAACAATAAGAAAAAATACAGAAAATACGTTGCCACCATATTTTAGCAATTAACCATGAAGAAACCGCTTTATGCCTCTAAGAAATGTTAACAGATAAGCACACTTTCAGTCCAGCAAATGGCATACAAGTTCACATCAATCTCAGGTTTTTCATTATCATTAAACTAAGTTTTCTGAGTGTTCGTTGATGCAACTTTATGGGATCATGCTATTGTCCTATTCCAACAATATTCTACGTCAAGGCCTGCTTTAGTTAATTGCAATCAAGAAGAAAATTCATCAGCATGTATCTGCTCATTAGAGGAAAAAAAGAAAGAAAGAAAGAAAGAACGAAAACCAGGCTACCATCTGATCAGAAGAGTCACTCTTAGTAACAGCCTTACAAAATGAGAAAAAAGTAACACACATGGCTAAGACGTGAGAGAGTATTATACCAGTTCCTTTACATCCTTCTTTTGTTGTCTTGTGGGATTTTCTGGATACTGCATAAGTAAACAAAAGCGAAGTTTCAAATTTGCATAATCAATACCCAAAACGCCCGAGAAAATTGCAGTCATTATGTCTTTTAGCTAACATTATAAGGTGGCAATTCACTGACAGAGACGGGGAGAATACCTGAGCACCTAGTGTGTGAAGGAATGTCCATGTGGATCTTCCAAGCTCTTCTTTACTCACGGGTGCCGCAGATTTCCCCTAAAAAATCCGGGGGAAAAAAAAATCTGAACTAATCAGGACATGGATAAGAAAACGGCACCATAAACTAACCATTTTATCCAATGCTTCATTCAGGAATTTTATCAAACACTTAAGTGGATCAACGGATTATTTAACTCTAGGCGCTATTTCTAAGTTAATTGAGATGGGATGCTAACTGGGTTTACCTTGTTGAGTAAGTCTTGAGGTTGGCCAAGGTTAATATCTGCGGCAGCTGACGGCTTTACCTTTGATGCTGACGAGGAGATGGAGAACAGAGGTTTTCTGGTTACTGTTGTTGATGGGTTGCGAGGTTGGCCGATGAAACTGGAGAGATGGGTTTGGATGCAATTTGAGAAATTCCCAATGGCTTGCATTAGATTTTGCAGCGGATTATCAGACATTTTGTTCGAGAGAGAGAGAGTGAAAACGGAGAAGAGGCGGGAACGATGCCCCTTTTCGGTACTGCGCTGGAAGTCTATTTTGTTTGAAGGGAGATCCTCACTGCCGCCGTTTCCATCCTTGGTCAACACGCGATCCTCACTGCCGGTTTAATGTATAAACCATACAATATTCGAAACGACTCCAACCCTCGCGTTCCTACGTCACACCATAAATTTTAAAATTCTTCTCCAAACCATTTAATTTCAAAACAAATTATTTTTCATTTTAAAATACCTTTAGAAAACAAATATAAATTAAAATTCATAAAAAAATAGGAAATGGAATGAAATTAAATACATTATTAATGAGTTAATACCATGATGGACATAATAATTGTGTGCTGGTGTGTGTTGAAGGATAAGGGATAAAAAAATTAATCTATCTGATTTTGATATTTCCGCTCTCTCCCTCTCCCTCTCCCTCTCCCTCTCCCTCCTTGTCCCCTCTCCCCTCAGAAACACACATAAACAATCTTTAAAAATAATAGAGGACACTTCGTGATTAAATCCCATGAACCAGCATTGATGATTCATACGAACGTGAAGATCTTGACTCCTTAAATTAGCAATAGAGATAAGTCTTCTAACGACAATTTAATTCTTCCGTTATGCTATGTTTATATATTAAACATATATGACAATTCCCGACAATTTATATGGTAAAAGAGTTTATAGTAATTTTTTTGTTCATAGCAAAATTTAATTACACAAAAAATAAATTTCCCATCAACTTTCCAAAAATAAAAATGTAGAAAAATCAGAGCATAGTGCCAAAATTTTACGTCTATACTTATTAATCTAATTCCTTAACTGAAAAAATGTGTATTTATAAATTTATGCAATATCTTACCGCAAGTTGTCCATATAAATTAGATCAAATAACACTAGCGGAAGTACTGTCAATCTACTAGAAAGCATTTATAATAGTTATCTTCTTAGAGAAATTCTATGGTGCTCATAGCGTACCATGTCAAATCCTACATGGTATGTAAGTGAGCGTACCATGTCAAATCCTACATGATGAGCAAGTGAGTCTACACCTATTAGCCACAACATCTTAATTTAATATATCAATTAATTATATTACATGTCAGATTTTTTTGTTTTAGAACCAAAATTATTATCCTATGTTTATTATTCCATATGTGAGCATCATAGAATTTCTCATCTTCTTAATTGGGTTGAAAAACTATATCTACCATTTAACGAGAAACTGCTGTTCAATCTCATTCACCGGTGTTGTCGTCGATATATTAATTGAGTTGACCCTATGCTTAATAATTCGTGTTTAAAGTTCATGTTTGAGTTGAAACCTAACAATGTGTGGGTTCTTAAAAAAAAAAAAAATACTAACAATGTGTGTGTATAGAGGTAGTATTCGTGTGATCGTGTCGGATTGAATAGTAAAATAAATATTGATCTTTAATTCAATCACAATCTATTTTAATGATCGTGCCACTGCCATGTTTGAAAATAATCAAAATGAATTTCCAATATTAACCGAAAAAACTTAACAGAAAGTATGTTTTGAGATCGGTAATTACCTTCATTTTTTAATTGTAAAACTACCGTATCATTACCCTTTATACTTTCAATTTTTTTGGACGACAACGCCATTTGTGGTTATTATTTTCGGACCAACTATATATATCGTCGCTAGCTCTTCTTCTATTAGCTCTTCCTCAACAGCAAAATGGGTCTCTCCTCCTGGGTCTGTTATGTTGGAATTATTTAGTATATATGGGCTTATATTATTAATTATAATTATATTAAAGACTGTCTAATTTTATAAGGTTATTAAGTGATCTATTTTGGGCTCTGGAGACATCTATGGTGGTATGGGTTTTTATGTGTAGAAACTCAATACTAATAATTAGAGTTTTATGGGAACCCTAATTGATCTAGTATATAAATGATATAATATAGGGTTGTGGTCCCCAAGATTATTCCTACGTCAGTTTTCTCTGCCCCATCACAGAAAAACATACAAGGCGTTGGAATCAAATCTTGGAAGCTCCCAATCCTCTTCGGTCAATATTCAAGATTGTTCATCATGGATTCAGGTACGCCTTGCTATTCCTGATTATTGTTCTTGATTGTCTAATAATTTATCAAGATATTTGAAGCATAAAGTAATTATTCTAACAAGTGGTAGCGGAGCCTGCTTGATTAAATTATTAGATATCATCATGTTTTTCAGTTCAATCGCATGAATATGAATTTTTTATTACCGAATCATGCGTGAAAGTCATTAATTAAATTGACAATTGAAATTGACATATGGTTTTGTCGATTGAATTGCATATCAAGGGGTTTTGTCGATTCACTTAATTCTCTATTAAATTAGTATATGGTCTTATGATTTGACGATTTGATGTTTACGGTGTGAGTCATCAAATTGAATTCGGTTGATTGAATTATTAATTGGATTGGCATCCCGTATATGCATGCAGTAAAGAAAATACAAAGGTTTCAGATAAGGCTATTGCTTTGGATTGTGATTAAAGATCCAACCATTACTTATATTTTCTTTGATTTATGGAATTGGTAAACAGTAGTGGCATGCAATTTTTGGTTGTCGTGTATGTATATTTTATATCCACATGACAATATGTTTTCTGGATTGATCTAGAATGTGGATTCAATTTTGGGGGATTAAAGTATTACTTACCTTAGTGCATGTGTTTTCGTTTTGATCGATGAAATTTGTTTTCATTGATATGTGGAAATTATGGTGGGTATGATGGATTCAGTGTTGCATTCGGTTGACATAATCGCATTGGGTGTAAGCGATTTTTGCAACAGTTTTCCATTTTAGTCCCCACATTTCAATTTCTATCATTCAGGTCCTTACATGACAAATTTATAATTCAGATCTTGCATCCAGATTATTTTATAATGTGCCCAGGAGGATTAAATTTAAAGAATATTTTACTCTTGCAAAACATATTTTGTGAAATTAAATTCAATATTCAGTATTATATTATTTTGGGATGTCGAGTATTTTAGTAGATTAATTGAAGCAACATGTTACCAAAGTAACCTCTCTTGCGTAGATTAATCTACTTTAAAATATGGGATGCTTGTATGTGAAATTTATGCGAATAGTATATCAGCCCAAAGGAGGATTATTATTTGGCCAAATTTCACATACACTTGTGGTGATAAATATATGACGATTATCAAGTATGCCATGTGGGTGATAAGTCGGTCCAAAGAAAGGCTTATTATTTGACAGGCCTAATTGTCAATATTTGATCACTACACTGAGAGTACCACTTACAAGTTGATATTTTCTGTCCAAAGACTAAAATATCAATGTTGTGCTAGGTATCTTGATGGGGCCCACCACAAGGATTGAATTTAATTATTATGTTTTGCATACAGTTTAAGGAAATGTGAGCTGAATATGTTTAATTCTCTATTAAGTTACAGCTTCTGCTTATTTGGTGTGTAAGTATCAATCTTAATGATACTAATGACAAACCTTTTGAGATCTGGATGAGAACATTATGATTGTTCTTAATTGCATAAGATATAGGCTATGCGCTATGGAAAGACTAACTTACCCCTCATACAGATAAAATTTCCCATAAGGTTAAGCGGGATATTTAGAGGTGGGAATGTTATAATCGTATGAGTCTTATGATCATAAGATATGCAATTCCAGAAACCTTCAGAGGGCAGTACGTCCATTGAGGATAATGTTTAAAAGTTTCTTGAGAAACTTTAAAAGCACTTTGCCAAGAGCATAAAGGTTGAAACAAATTTATTAGTTTCAAAATTTGTTTTTATAGGCATAAAGGATAGAGAATATAAGGGAGTACATCATGGAGATGTCTCATTTTTCTCTAATCCTAAAGGCATTAAAGTTAGAGCCGTCTAAAGTTTTGCTCATATTTGGTACTTATATATCTTCTTGCACTTTACGGTGAATCTAAAGTGAGTTAAATACTCTTAAGGAATCAAGATTTCTTGATTACATTATTATGTGGAAGGAGATTATATATTTGAAGAGAGCAACTATAAAATGCTTGATTGGAAAATTCCTCTAAGGACTACAAAAGGAAAACAGGAAATAAAGCTGCAATTGGGATACCATGAAGGAAAGTGCAAAAGTAACAAACTTTGGTATTTACTTGTTACTTTTGCAAGAAGGGTGGAAATAGTAAAATATCCCAACTGTGCGCCATTGGGCGTGTTGAGAAAGGTACTTAGTTTGTTTTGAAGTTAATTTCACTTATGTACCAGGATACACTTTATGGATAGATTTCAGTTTTACTATTCAGATAAGTGTATCTATGCAAGATTTGCTGATGTGTTAAAAGCCAAATGATGTTGAAAGATACATCTTTACAGGGCAATGGCATGTAAATCAACTTTTATTGAAGCTCTGAGGCTTTATAGGTTGTTAATGAGAATTGAATTGTATTTGAGTTTGAGATAGACCTTTTGGTACCGTATTTTATACAAAATTTAGTTTATTTCTATTATGGACAAATCGGGTTATTCTTGTCTATTTGGAAATAATAAATTTTGTATTTTAGATAGAATTTAGTTTATTTCTATTTTTGGACAAATCTGGTTATTCTTGTCTATTTAGAAATAATAAAATTGGTCTTTTGGAAATTCAAATTCTATTGATACTAGTTCTCAATTTGTAAATGACAACCTATGTTTAAGGCTTCATATATTGAAATCTTGCATAATAAGGCATGGTATAAAATATAAATTAACTAATATAGAATAAAGTTATTATATCTATTATTGGTGGCCACAATGATAGATATAATAAAAGAGGTGGAAAATCTCTAAAGTCTTTCTCTTAATTCTTAGAGGTATATGGTTTCCAGTACACATTGTTGTGTAAAATTAAGCATGAATAGTATTGCTGAAAGATGCAATAAAATGCTTAAGGACATGGTAAGATGTATGATTAGTCATTCTATTTTACCAATATTGCTCTAAGAAAAGTACTAAAGATGCAGCTTATATCCTCATTAAGGTTACAGTCAAAGTAATAGCTATTACTCCTTATGAACTATGGATAAGCTAGAAGCCTAATATTAGGCATCTATTCATTTGGGGTGATCCAACTAAGGGTAGGCCATTTAGGCCAACATAAAAAATTTGAATCTAAAGATAGGTAGCTACTACTTTGTTAAGTAACTTTGAGTAATTATGGGGTTTCAAGTTCTTTGTCCCACAATCTAGTTATTTTGTGACAGGAATCCAGATTTCTTGAGGAAATTGAGTTTGGAGGGGAAGATAAGATGGAAAATATTGTCTTTAAGGAGGAATTTATTTCTCTTCTTATGGTTTTTTATAGACAATGATCAGGTTTCCATCACTGATGTTATTCAAGATAACATTGTAGGAGTCTTTCTCTGAAATTCAGAAATCATTCATAAGGTTCAAACTCAACAACTTCAAGAACAAGTGCCGCTAAAGAATTCCACTTGAGAAAGGAGAAGTGCAAATTCGGATGATTATATTGTCTTTTCCTAAGAACATAAGGATGATGTAGGATTGATGGAAGATGATTTTATCAGCTTCCATCAATTCATAAAGAGTTCTTATCCTCAAAAGTGAAAGGATGCCGTCAATGATGAGATTAAGTCTATGAAAGACAAAGACGTTTAGGATCTTGACAAATTGCCTGAAGGTGAGAAACCGATTGGTCACAAATAGTTATTTGATATCAAAAGGACTCAAAGGGCAATTTTGAAAGATATAATGCTCAATTTGTCATAAAGGACTACACTCAAAAGGGTGGCATTGGTTCTAAAAGGTCTTTCTCTCCGGTTTCAAGGAAAGACTCTTTCAAGATAATACTGGCACTTGTGGCTCATTTTATCGTTGAGCATTAGATGGATATAAAGATTGCGTTTCTCAATTGTGATATAGAAGAGACAATTTATATGGTGCAACCATAGAATTTGTGTTAGTAGACTCAAAGAAAATGATTTGCAAATTAAGAGAATCTATCTATAAGTTTAAACAAGCTTCCTGTCATTGGTATTACTATTTTTGTCTAATAATAATCTCATTTGGTTTTGAGATAGATATAGGCGAAAATTTTGTATACCATAAGTTCAGTGGGAGTAAAGCTAGTTTCCTGGTCTAATATGTCAACGACTTATCATTTGCTAATAGCGAGATATGCATGAAGTATAAACCAAGAAGTTTCTAATACTCTTAGAAATAAAAGATCTTGGTGATGCCTCTTTTGTATTAGAGATTCAGATACATCGAGAACGTTCTCGAGGTATCCTTGGGTTGTCACAAAAGAGTTATCTCATTAAAGTTCTTAGCAAATTCGGATTAAAGAATTATAAACCAGGAAATACCCCTATTTCTAAAGGAGACAAGTTTAGTCTCAATTAATGCCCCGAGTATAAGATGCAAAATTTATTATGCTTCTACAGTTAAAGGTCTTATGTATACTCAAATATATATGCATTTGGATATAGCATATATTCCTGGGATATTATACAGACAAAATATCTCAATAACCCTAGAATGGATCATTAAAGAGCAACAAAAGGGTTATATGGTATTTGTAGAGAGTAAAGTATATATGCTCACATACATGATATTAGAATCTGTGGAGATCATTGGGTATTCTGATTCTAATTTTGTTGGATGCCACTAAGGTAATAGATCCATATTTGGGCTATATTTATTTACTAGTTGACGAAGCTATTTCTAAAAGAGTGTTAAGCAGACACTCAATGCTTCTTCCAGTATGGCAGCTGAGTTTATAGCCTGTTTTGAGGCATCTGAGTATGGAATATTGCTATGGAATTGTCACTAAGCTGCAAATTATGGATGGTATTGGTAAAGCCATTAAGGATGTTGTGTGAAAATTAATAAGGATTTGTGTATTCCATCATTAACAGCAACTCATTAAATTTTCTACTGTTAAATAAAGAGTTCAGAGAGAACAAGTGCATACAGAACATATTGGGCAAACTCCATTGTTGCGGATCCGCTCATTAAAGAGATTACCAGTTAAGGTTTTCATGAGCATATTGCTCATATGAGCTTCAGATTCGTCATTGTTTGACGAAATACAGTTTCAGTGGGAGTTTCTGTGAAAGCCCGTACCCCCAATTTAATAAAATAAAATATTAAATGAAAAAGAGTTACCAAAATACTCTTTAAAACCCGGGGTACAAAAACCGATGCTTCGGCATACATCATTTTTCCATGAAAATGTAAATTAACAACGAGATGTCATAAAAGTAAACGAGATCAACCGGCTTATCAAGAAGTAAGCCATCACGGCAT
>JAKUCV010007160.1:0-49914 GCA_028386065.3 Turnera subulata
TTTTACCACACAACATCGATGTTTTGGAGATTCGGCCAAGGCCAATCTTCATGCCAACATCGATGTTGGTCACACCAACATCGATGTTTTGGCCAAACATTGCTTGAACGACAATCGTTCGAAACACAAACCGACACTCGGTTTTTCTTAGTCGAACTCTTCAACCTACTGCCATAAACATCTTGATTGATATCTCATACCAATCAAGTTCTTGTTGTCAAAACATTTTTGACAAATCAACATCAACAACATATACATCACATGTACACAATTGAATACAATATGACATGATCATGCTCTATCACATAAAACATATCATGTATATTTACTCAAAACACATCAAATATATGCATATACTTGCATGGAAAATCACATATACCAAAACGAAACCAGCATATCATTTGACCAAACACAAAGACATCATGTTCAAAATCATTTGGCATATCACATACACAAAATGATTCCTACACATTCTAGATGATCATATCACATATGAATCATTTACACGGTTTAGAACTTCACAAGAAGGCTCCGCTACCACTGTAAGTTTCCCTAGGCTATATGACAATCATATACAAGCAAAAGATGCAGCGGAAGCAAAGGAAACTTAGCCAAGAACCACATATGAAGCATATAAACCGTATAACAAAATTTCATACCTTGTTCGGTTGAGGTCTTTCACCTAACTGCTGGAACGAATCATCTAGACCAAGACGAAGGCTGGAACAAATCAGTTAGAGCAAGAAGAAGACCTGCTCCTCTACGGTATCCACACGAACCGTGACCTTCTCGGAATCGTCACACGAATCCAAGAACGAGCTCCCCGGACTTATGTGCTAGCAAGAGTAAAACCGGGGCTTGTGTTTGTGGTGTTTTGGTGTTCTTTTTCTTTCACAAAGAAAGGGGTAAGTGTGTGTTTTCTCAAGCTCTCAAGAACACTTCTCAAGGCTCAATACTCTGAATTTTTCAGACCCAAAAACGTTGGATACACCTTGCATAATCAGATTATGCTTTTGATCTAATCCAACTCNGCAATCGGGATATTACAATTATCCTCTCGAACCTTGCTAGGATAAACATAGGCACCTTGCTAGGGCAAAACCTACCTAGTGTTGATCTAAGCAATGATTAGTGCTCATCATGGAAGGCAACTAAGAACTTAATATTTCATCAATATATGTACATACATCTCATGCATATATTCATCAAAGCATACATTGATGTTATGTATGTTTGGAAACCAAAAATACAAGTGAAGCATCGATGTTTGAACTTGAACATCGATGTTCTGATATGAGAATCCAATTCTCCCAACTTTTGATAGCATTCAGTATTTAGGCCATGTCGGGAGCTATAGAGCTCGGATTGGTGCAAACTTGGTGCCCCTAGAAAGCTAAGAAGTAGAGCTACAACTTTTCTGTTCAGACCAGACACCAGTTCGGCCTCCTTCTGCCCCACATTTGCTGTTGAAGTCGCTACAGTCCATAACATCGATGTTGAACCCTTCAACATCGATGTTTGGAGTTTGCGAATCCATAAAACATCGATGTTTTCAAGCAAACATCGATGTTGGAGTTTGCCGAACCCTTAAAACATCGGTATTGACCATCAAACATCGATGTTGGAGGTTGCCGAATGCATAAAACATCGATGTTGACACTTAAACATCGATGTTTGAGTACTTGAACTCCAAACATTTTGGCAGTAGCTCAAACACATCGATGTTGGACATTAAAACATCGATGTTTTGAGTACTTGAAAGTTCAATATCTTGGCAGTAGCACAATAACATCGATGTTTACCTTAAACATCGATGTTTGAACTCCTGGAGCTCAATAACAACGAAGTTGGTATTAGAACATCGATGTTCTTTGAATTCCAAATTTGGCCGAGCTCAAATAACATCGATGTTTAACATTTAAACATCGATGTTGTTGAGTGTCTGCATGAAAACATCGATGTTTTACCACACAACATCGATGTTTTGGAGATTCGGCCAAGGCCAATCTTCATGCCAACATCGATGTTGGTCACACCAACATCGATGTTTTGGCCAAACATTGCTTGAACGACAATCGTTCGAAACACAAACCGACACTCGGTTTTTCTTAGTCGAACTCTTCGACCTACTGCCATAAACATCTTGATTGATATCTCATACCAATCAAGTGCTTGTTGTCAAAACACTTTTGTCAAATCAACCTCAACAACATGTGTATCACATACATACAATTGAAGACAATATGACATGATCATACTTTATCACATTGAACATATCATGCATATTCACTAAGACATATCAAGCATATGAATATATTTGAATGGCAAAACACATATATATACCAAATCAAAAGCAGCATATCAATTGCCAAAAACACCAAGACATCATGTTCAAAATCATTTGGCATATCACATACACAAAATGATTCCTACACATTCTAGATGATCATATCACATATGAATCATTTACACGGTTTAGAGCTTCACAAGAAGGCTCCGCTACCACTGTAAGTTTCCCTAGGCTATATGACAATCATATACAAGCAAAAGATGCAGCGGAAGCAAAGGAAACTTAGCCAAGAACCACATGTGAAGCATATAAACCGTATAACAAAATTTCGTACCTTGTTCGGTTGAGGTCTTTCACCCAACTGCTGGAACGAATCATCTAGACCAAGACGAAGGCTGGAACGAATCAGTTAGAGCAAGAAGAAGACCTGCTCCTCTACGGTATCCACACGAACCGTGACCTTCCCGGAATCGTCACACGAATCCAAGAACGAGCTCCCCGGACTGATGTGCTAGCAAGAGTAAAACCGGGGCTTGTGTTTGTGGTGTTTTGGTGTTCCTTTTCTTTCACAAAGAAAGGGGTAAGTGTGTGTTTTCTCAAGCTCTCAAGAACACTTCTCAAGGCTCAATCCTCTGAATTTTTCAGACACAAAAACGTTCTAACCAACCCAAGTGTGAAGAATAATGCCTTAGACAAAAGCATGTGCATGCCAACTCACAAAGGCATGTCAAAGTGGACAACACCTTTGGCCAACATGTTTCCACTAACTCTTAGTGGGAATATTCATCACAAGGCTGCAATAATGGCTCCACTAATCTGATGCTTAGTGAACCAAACCACCCCAAAACGACCTGGTTCAACCATGGTCCAACCACGGTCCAACCACACCCGGTCCAACCATGGTCCAACCACGGTTCGACCATCTGCTCGAATCAACGGTTCTATGTGTGTGACCCTGTAGGCACTTGTAACGTCCGGCAATAATTGTAAAATCTCATTTTACAATTATAAGCAAAGAGCGGCGTCTAGCAACACATCATTGCTACCCGAACGACAAGATCAGTACTGATTCTCTATGCCTCGGAATATGTCATCGTCCCTTCGTCCCATTATAAAGATTAAACCGAGACATGGAATATGTCAATCTCGTATATGTTTAATCTCGGTTTCTTGATCCTCGAGTTAACTGTGTAAAACGGATACCAATGATATCAACATATCATAATCCGAGCACGGCCGTGCATTTACAGTTCAACTCTATCAAGAAACCATCCGATAATATACCCGTTATATGGGTTGGACGAATCCCCTCTTGATCAATCAAAACCCACTACATACTCGGCACATACCCAATGATTACCCTTATGTCCACCCAGTTACGGGTGACTAGGAATAATATCAAAGTACATGATTCATATGTTGGATACCTTGACGATCTCAGGTCGGAGGACAATCACATCTATAAGAACCACTAATGACATACATATAACGTTCCATGTAGGGTCCTTAAGTGGGTCGGTCCAGTCCACAAGTTCTCCAACTTGTACCCGTATGTAGAATTCATATCACATATAAATTCTCAACATACGCTAGTCTTGATTTATTATTACAACCCATCCATAATAATAATCGACTAGGGACATTTAAGAATATGAAATATTCTAGGGTTATAAGTGTGTGCAAGCATTTATCTCATAAACGATACTTATTGGAATAACCTGAAAGTGTATGTACATGACTATAAATAAACATCCATGATTGGCTTTTGGGCATATTACTAACATATACCATGCTATCCCGCATGCAAACCCGAGGGGTATCACTTCCCGCTCGAACCAAGCGGTCATCAGCACACAGTAGCTTTTCTTCTACTGAACATTATTCTTATTCATACTTATAAGTTCATGTATGCCAAGAGTTGTGATTTAACAGGGTTGTGTGAATTATTATCTCATTCAAACATCCGGGTTTCCAACCCACAATACATCACACAGATTACCCAAAATCACTCCACATGTTATATTCCATAACAATTTAAAATCATACCCATCCGGCAAATAGAAACACATAGGCACACAATACAGATCACAGCATGTTAGCAAACAAGGCATGCAACTCAAACAGACCAATCTAACAAGCACATGCATACAAACATAAAGACTTATAAAGTCACCTCAACGACAATTATCCTGTGGAGCTTTCCCCAAGACAGATCCACCAGCTCCCGAGGTATTACCCGTGCCTGAATACCGGCACACACAATAATTACAAAACAATTATCACAAACCGTGCATGCATCATACCTATATGCTCAATTGAGTGAAACCTGACCCAAACTACCCGGTTAAGTAATTCCAGGGTCTAAGCCCAAAAGGGTAACTCCAAAGAGATTGGAACCTAAGGTGCTCCGGGCTTAAGCCCAACTAAGTCCATAAATAACTTTCTGGGCCTATGGCCCATTCATTATGTCCTTAACGAGTTCCCGGGCCTAAAGTCCATCTAAGTCCAAAACCAAATCCCGGGCCTAAAGCCCATTATGAAGTTGGGCTTAAAGCCCGTTACCCAAGTCCAAAGGTTATCAAATTAAGTCATAAAATCCCATTACCGGGCCTGGGCCCGATTTAGACTAATTTTCATTTAAGGATTTTACCCGAGCCCGAGTTACCGTCCTAAAGGTTCTACCCGCGTCGAACAAACCAGACACAAGCTACTTGCTTCCCGCTCTCGGTTTCTACTAAGTAAAATACAATTAATACAACCCAATTCAGAATAAATAATACATGCCATGAGTGTACAACAAATTATACATCAAAGTAGTACCGTTAAATGCCGGAACAAAACCCGAGTCCTCGCTGGAAAATTCCCGAGCCTCGCCGGATTCCGGTGAACTCGCCGGAAAACACCCCAAGCTACAAGAAACGGATTCCAACGATTCTGCCACAATCCCAAAACCATTTTCAACACTAACACAACCTAACAAATTATACTAGAATTAATAATTGACTGTGGTAACGGTTTCCTACCCGAAAAATGAAGCTTCTCTGCCCGGAATCCGTCCACCACCAGAACCCGAGCCGTGACGCACCTCTGCCCGAAGAAGAGGCTCGCGGACACTGGGTCTGCACAACCCCTGTTGACCGAGACCAGCACCTGTACTGCTGGCAAAGACCCGACCAGCAGCAGGTACCACCGGATCTGCTAGCACAACCGACCAACAACCACAAACCCGCCACCGTCCAACCACCAACCCAACACGACACACACACGAACAACACAACAATCCGCCACCGCCATGACGAGCCCAGCCGAGAATAGCCACAACGCACCCATCCGCTGTCAACCAACACACGCTATCAACACATCAACAACAGCCACAACCACCACCAAAGAAACCCACACAAATTAACACACAACCTAGATGAATAAAAAAAAAGCGAACGAGAGAAGAGGACGACGACTTACCCACAAATGGCAACACGACGTCCCCGTGTTCTCCGTCCCGACCCCGTCGTCCAAATCCCGACGGGGAAAATAATAAACTGTTTGTTTGTATGTTGTTGGCATGTTAGTACTGGTTATTGTATATTTGCATACTTGTCTTGTTTCTCTACTTTCCTTTCGAACTTGCTTTGCACACCTACATAACTAGATTTATACTGCTCACTGAGTAGGCGACTCACATAATCGCCACCGTTGTTTTTCAGACTCTTAGTTAGCGTGCAGTCTCTTTCTACCTTTCCAGAGTGCGGACGTGGTTATCCTAGTAGGTAGTTGTGCTTCTTCTCCCGGTTGGATCCATAAAGCCGACTTGCATATCATTTTCTACTTTTGTTTTTTTTATTTTATCTTTATCTTCCGCTACATTGGATTTTGTTGAGATGTCAATTTTGATTTTGATTACTTTATCGGCGGGTTGCCGGAATTTGATACCTGATGATGTTTCGGCTGGATGTCGGGTTGACTTATGGCTGATAAGCTGCTTTTCTCTTGTTCTTTATGACATCTCGTTTAATTAAGAATTTTTGGATAATGTTTTGGTATTGGGTTTCGTGTCCTGGGTTTCAGGGGCATTTTGGTAATTTCCTTTGATTAAGTATTTTATTTGTAAAATTGGGACACGGGCGTTTCATGAGGGGTGAGATTCTCCATAATCTCACCGACACATAACTCATGATGAACAACATAGCATATTTAACAGTCAAGAGCACATCAAAACGGCATAAGAGTAGTGAACAGAACACTGTACAAATACAGTCATAAAGAACAATGCAGACTATGCAAATGTCCACCCCATCGACTATGCAATGCACCGACCACCCAACACCTCACAGACTGTACATTACTCTAGCCCGACCAGGATACCTCAACTCAACTACATATCGGGTAACCGACCCAGTCTATACAACACATACTCTAGTCCTAACAGACTATACTCAACAGAGGTTCCTCATCGTATGATAACATACTGTTACTGTACTTGCCGATCATCTAACCCGGTACCAAAACAATCTCAATATCCGATCAAAACCGACAAATGATACTCATCTGACATTTATCAAAAGAAACCGACAATAGACAAAGGACAACTGGCAACCGATGCCAACAACAATGGACTTCTCACGACCAACGACAACAAGCAACACCCGCTAACCGGCAACCTATGCCGACCACGGTCAGCTGACTATACTGAGGACTGACAACCTCCCAAGGTATGATCATGAGACATCATGCAAATGAACATATCACATCACAGACCAACAAAGCAAAAGCACATCTCAAACAAGACTGAGCCAAGACCAAAAGAATATTTATTTTTATCACCAATTTTATCTTCTGGGCCTTGTCACTGGACAAGCTAGGGTCGTAACTGGTTATTAAAATGTTCTGAGTGCTAGATCAATCCAAGAGAACCCAGGGATCGACATCCCAAAAATATAGATTCTAGGGATAGACATCCCAAAAATATAATCACGGAATAGACATCCCAAGCATAGACATGCTTATCACAAGTAACCCAGATCATAACCACCACAAAACAGTCTCTAACCATCTAGTCGTACCACTACTTTCCTAGTGACAAATAAGTCGTCAACACTACTTCCAATTATCTAATTATCTCATCATATCAGTTTATCCACAATCAACAAATCAACAACAACAACAATAATACCACAAACAAACTCAATTGGCTCAGCAGTTCAATCAGGCAAATAATCACAGAAAAACAAACACAGTATCATGTGCAACATATCAAAGGTTATCCATCCTCACAACAAATATCAACAAATATCACAAAGGTATCAACAACAATAACCAGAAGATGCAATGGAACCTATATAGTTCCAAGACCAACCAACCCAGCTATCACGGGTGGAATGACGTATATGCAACCTCACCTTGGCCTGTTATTAACCCTGGGCTCCCACCACAAGTTCCAAAGTCGGTTCCTCGTTGAACTGCTCAGTATCAACTCCCAAGGTATTTTGTCATTAGATCCCGCTCGTCGGAACATTGCCAGAAAATTACCCAACAACCAATTCCTTGCGCCATGTACAACTCCATTAACCATTCGCACCTTCATAACCAACACCCCTTCCAACATCGTAATCTACTGCTGGATCCAAAACACCACAGTTCCATAACAGCCAGCAATCACATCTACCCCCACCGACATATGTGCACAGAATCGTTGCAACTAGTCTCCAATTTCCAGCACCAGAACAACCACCAATGAGGCCTGCGACTCTACTGAAACCAACCACTATCAAACCCATGTCTCATAGTAACAACGCCACTCGCGTCCCTAACAACCATCAACATAATCACAGCAACATGTCACACTCCACAGCTCCACAAACCCGTAATCTAGCAAACCCAACCACCAGCTAACCCGGATCAAGAAGCATCGTGGAATAATCATTCCCCAAACCCATCGACACCGCAACTACCAAGACACAACAACACAACCCGACAACATAGAACCAAGTCATTGACTACATCCATAATCCGACCACCAACAACAACACAGCCCCCAATCAATCATAAATCAAGTACCACCATCATCATCCTTTAATCTGCGGCAACCCTCAAAACTACCCACAAATCACCAACACCAACACACCCGCAACCCAAGTCATATCCCACAACCGTAAGAAACAAAACCCAGTTACTCATAAAGCCCCAACAAAGAAAAGTAAAGGAAAACAGAGGGGAAGATGGGGAGAAGAAGGAAGATGACGGTATGGTGGTAGCCAAATTTGGGGAGAGGAGGAGAATTATTGAGGTAATTATTGAAAGACATGATTGATTGCAAGAACAAAGAAAATCGTGGGTGGTTGTGGTGTGTTCGGTGGAAAGAAGAAGATAAAGGGAGAGGAGAAGGAAAAAGGCAGAGGGGGAAAAAGGGTGAAAAGAAAGAAAGGAAGTGGGGAGGGCCGGTGTGGAGAAAAAAAATCATGAGTGAGGAAGAAGTTTAATAGAAAAGGACAATATAAAGGAAAGAAAGGAGGAAAATAATGAAGAAGGATGGGAAGTTATGAAAATGATGTAATGACACAGATAATTGTCACCCATGGTCATTTAAAATCATGATATTATGTGGATGGATATCAAATTTTGTGTTCCCACCTGTTATGATTTTTATCTCAAAATAAAACATTTTTTTTTTCTACAAATCTCTTTTTAAACTAATTTGTATCAAAATAAATTTCAAAGGCCTTTTGAAATAAATAACCCTAGTAGAGAATAGATTTTTCTTGAAGAACATATATATTTAATATATTATTTCTTTTAATATTGTATTTATTACATCGTTAAAAATTAGTGAGTGCATTGCCGAAAATCGTCAAAATTTTCTCGAAGGTGGTAAGAATGAAATGATCCACATAAGAAAAATTATTTGGTGTGCGGGATAAGTTTTTGGAAATTCTAGAAATCGGAATCCGAGGTTGGGTTAATCATTAAAAAGAATTTTCGGGGATAAATCCGAGTGAAAAAAAGTTTCAAATGACAGCGGTAAAAATTTTATTAACCTCTGTAGAAGGTTAGAATGACTCGATGAAATTTCGAAATTTATCCGGGTCGTTACAGAAAGTATTCCAAATAATGTACATTTAACATACAACACCAATATGCAATTCAATTCTAACAGTAAATTAATTAATTAATTACAGGATGAGTCTGTTTCTTAGAGAGAACGAATCATCTCCCAGATAACAGACCTCTATCTAACTGCTTTTAATATCATACTAGCAATTACATCACGTAATAACAACAGTTAGAAAACCAACAGACACCTTTTTCCCAGATAACAGACCTCTATCCAAGCTTCATGTCAATGCAATATCCATTGTTGTTTCCACATGGTGAGGATGGATACAGATTAGGAATTGAACACAAGGTGGACGATCAGAGAAGACGGAAGAAAAAAAATGCCATGACGATGAGAGAATATTATGCATTCAGAATACAGTTTAGAAACATTGAAGGGCGGACAATTGCTTTTAGCGAAAAATTGAAAGACCAATATTTAGCGGATGCATTTACTTGCATCAAAGAGCAAAGGATCGGGTACATAAAATTCAACCAAACAAAGTTGCGAGCAGAACTTTACAGTGGGTTGCATGATGCAATTTCACATGGAGATACAAATCCAATCCTACTTGGGAAGAGAACAATTCTTCCATCAACACATACAGGCAGTCCACGGTATAAAGTGCAAAACTACCAAGAAGCTATGGCAATTTGCAGATGGGCTGGATTTCAAGATCTTTTAGTTACATTTACATGTAATCCAAAGTGGCCAGAAATAAGAATGATGTCTGAATGTTTGCAACAGAACACAAGGTACCAACATCTGGATGTAGTGGTTCGAGTCTTCCACATCAAGCTTCGGCAGCTTATACATGATTTGAAGAAGAAAAATCACTTCGGAAAATGCATTGCAAGTAAGCCGAGAATTATATTCTTCAAAATACTTTGAAATAGTAGTACAATATTTGAGGGAAGATCTAATTCATTTAAATGATTTGTGTTAACAGTTCTTTATACTATTGAATTCCAACAAAGAGGCCTACCACACACACATATTTTGTTATTCCTACAACAAAATGACAAGAATCGAGGACCATCAAGAATTGACCAGATCATTTCAGCAGAAATACCAAACAGGGAAGAAGATGAATTAGGATATCAAGCAGTACAAAATTTTATGGTCCATGGTCCATGTGGAGCATTAAATCCACGATCACCATGTATGCGTGATCATCGGTGTTCCAATCATTATCCGAAAAAATATTATGAAGAAACAACCGTTGATGAACAGGGCTTCCCAGTGTATCGAAGACGAAAGAGCAACAATGTTGTTACCCGAAATGGAATCGAGATTGATAACCAATTTGTAGTCCCCTATAACAGAGATCTCATTGTCAAATTCCAGGCTCATATAAATGTGGAGCTATGCAACCATGCAGAAAGTATAAAATACTTATTCAAGTATATACACAAAGGGCCCGATAGAGCAAAAGTGGTGGTTGAGCAGCCCAATTTATGCAACACACAGCTCGGGAAGGACAAAGATACAACCCAAGATGAAATCAAAACATATTTGGATTGTAGGTACTACACAACAAACAAACACACTGAATTATTTAGAACACAGTGAAAACCTAAAAATTAAAACCTAAATGCAAATTATTTGAATTTGTAACAGGTGCATTACAGCAACAGAAGCATGCTGGAGGATCTTCCAATTTGATATAAATTATAGAGAACCTACAGTTGAAAGGCTAAACTTTCACCTTGAAGAAGAGCAAACTGTATTTTTCAAAGATGATTCAGACGTATCTGAATTGATTACACTTCCATGAGTAACAAGGACCATGTTGACTCAATGGATGCAGACAAATTTGCAAAATGAAGATGCTAAGTTGCTTACCTATGCAAAAATTTCCAGAACAATGGGTGTGGGATAAGCAAAATCTTGAATGGAGAAGACGGAAATCTGGAAAAACAATTGGAAGAATTTATTACAGTCATCCTTCAAGTGGAGAAAAATATTACCTAAGGATGTTACTTGGAGATGTCCGTGGTTGCACATCATTTGAAGATATCAGGACAGTTAACAACGTTGTTTACTCATCATACCAAGATGCATGTCGATCATTGGGATTACTTGGAGATGACAAAGAATGGGATAGTTGCTTGGAAAAAGTATCTAAATGGGCAACCGCAGTGCAACTAAGAGAATTATTTGCATCTATATTAATGCATTGTGAAGTATCCGATGGAAATAAGCTGTGGCAGAAAAATGCAGGACTACTAAGTGAAGATTTGTTATATCAGATTCGAAGAACAATGAATTGCCCAACCATGGAAGTTGAAATTGACCAACTAAGAAATGCAGCTATAACTCACATTGAGAGTATTTTAAAAAGAAGTGGGAGAACAAATAAAGACTACCAGTTACCGTCCCCAGACCTCGGAAGAAGTAATGAATTAAATAACCAGCTACTGCTTGAAGAAATGACGTATAATGCAGTACAGATGCAAGAGGAGTATACGATCTTATAATAGAAAATAAATTATGACCAAATAGCTATTTTCAAAGCGGTCACAGAATCAGTTGAAAAAAATATGGGAAAAACATTCTTTATCAGTGGATATGGAGGAACTGGAAAGACATACCTGTAGAAAACAATAATATATTATCTCAGATCAGAACAAAAAATTGTACTGGCAGTTGCGTCTTCAGGTATTGCCTCTTTACTTCTGCCAGGCGGAAGAACAACACACTCCAGATTCCACATCCCACTAAATCCGACATCGGATACAATGTGCGAAATAAAACAAGGTTCTCTTCTAGCAGAATTGCTCAGGAAAACAACACTCATCATTTGGGACGAAGCTCCAATGGCCAACAAATTTTTTTTCGAAAGTCTAGACAAAAGCCTTAAAGATATAATGCGCAACAACTAGAAAGACGGTGAAGAAAGGTTATTTGGAGGAATAACAACAATTCTAGGTGGAAATTTTAGACAGATATTACCAGTGGTTCCAAAAGGACGACGGGAAGAAATAATCAACGCCTCAATCAAACGGTCCTACATATAGCAACAAGTGCAAGTACTAGAACTTAAAGAAAATATGCGATTAATGACAGTACCGAACAGAAATGAGGCAGCAACAATAGAAGAATTTGCCAAATGGATAGTTGATATCGGTAATGGTACTGAGACATCTCATGGTGATGAGGGCTGGATTGAAATACCTGATGACATGTTGCTACACCAAGGAGAGAATCCGTTCGAGACAATATTCAGATCAACTTTTCCACATTTTGAAGTGCACCAAAAGAATGCAAAATATTTGGGAGAGAGGGAAATTCTAGCACCAACAAATGATGTTGTCACAGAGTTGAATGACTACATTATGGACAAAATTGAAGGCCAAGCACAATGTTACCTAAGTAGTGATAGCATTTGCCGACAGTCAACAACAATACCAGAACAAGACATGCTTTATCCTGTGGAGTTCCTGAATAACATAAAGATGCCTGGTATACCAAATCATGCTTTGAAACTAAAGGTCAGGGTTCCAATAATGCTTCTGCGCAATATTAATCCAATGTTAGGACTCTGCAATGGGACAAGACTGATGGTTACACAATTGGGCAAATGGTTTATTAAAGCCAAAAAAATGAACGATGGTGATACTAGGGAGAAAGTATGCATTTCAAGAATGATAATGACGACAGATACAAAATATCCATTCAAATTGAAGAGACGGCAGTTTCCGGTAGCAATATGCTACGCCATGACAATCAACAAAAGCCAAGGCCAGTCTCTATTAAATGTTGGATTATATCTCCCCAAGCAAGTATTCACACATGGGCAGTTATACGTAGCAGTATCAAGGGTCACAAGCAGGGCTGGGTTGCAAATATTAGTAAATGACAATGAATGTAATGATAGAAATATCATGAAAAATATTGTATTTCAAGAAATATTTGATTAAACTTTGTCTCTTGCATATGCCATGACAAGAAAGGATTTACAATTGACCTTACAAATACGTATTTAAAGCTATGTATTGGATTTTTCTCTATTTTATTTGGACACTACATTATTTATCAATGTCTACTGTTACAAACTATGAGCATGATTTTATCAGAAGGTTCAGAAAAGGGCTGCGAATGTGAGATTTATTCCAGCGCTGAGACTCATTGGGCATTCTCTGATTAAGCCTTTTCTGTATAAATAAAACCTGTCCGTTTAATGATCTGGATAGATTTGGCTTATACTTTATTGGACTTATGACTTCTTGGGCTTGCGATTATTGTCCATCAATTATTATTCTTACATACTATGTCAAAAAGAACTTATTTCATTTCAATAATTTCCATTTCAATCTATACATGACTGAGAAGACAACCTCAAAAACCAGAGTTTCAGGATGCAAATAGTAGTTGCATCTACAACAACCAAAAAACTGAAACTTTTCTTATTGGGTGGAGATAAGATCCAAATAGCAAAATGAGATACATAATTAAAATTTGGGATAGAAGAAGAGCATCACAAGAGCAAAACAAAAAAAAACATAATTAAAACTTGGATTAGAAAAAGAGCACTAATCCTGACAGAGTATTAATGAATCATTAGACTAATTACATCAATTGAAATGAACAGAGTACTAACGACTCATTAGACTAATTACATCAATTGAAATGATATACATGAAAAGTTAACCAACTGGTAACAAATTAAAAATTAAGTACCAGAGCAGCAAAGATAGTGCCAATTTTGCTACAGAAATTATACAAGGATGTAGTTCTCTCAACTGTGTAAATGCGTGAACAGTGAAGACACAAGGAAAAGAAGAAAATTTGCCAAATGTATTGACAATACAGAAGAAGTATTCTGTAGCTAAATGCTTTAACATGTACAGTTTTTAATGTACTTTTTGTTTGTACAATATATAAGAATTATACTCTCTGGCAAGCATGTCGTGCTTGGAGAACTTACGACAGCTTGGAACGGTACTCAACATAAGCCATCAGACAATTCTCTGTGTTATACTTGCATCATCTTTGTAACTCACATGGGCATGGATACAGGTAGATGATCTAACCATGGCATATTGGATACCTTAAAATTGTATCAAAACCATTCAATTATTCAATCCCAAAGCACTTTACTTCCATAAGAATTTTCGTGTACTGCTACCTACAGCTAGCATCGATAAAACTTAGCACTTTATACTAATTTGAGATTTAAGTGTTAAAAAATAAGCAACCTATTTTTTTTTTTTTATGAAACATGAACTTTGTAGGTATGTTATTACAATTATTTAACTTATTTATCAGATGGAATTTTTAAAAAACATCGACCTGAATGCATTGACCTGGAAGCTGCAGACACATATCACCAAGAGAAGTAATTCCAACAGACACTTTTAGAAATCTCTCCAACAATACACAAATAAAAAAAACCCTCAGCGAGATTTCAAGGCAACATTCAAAAAGAAAGCATGCATGGAGAGGGTTGGTGTTGGCCTTACATTTTTATGAGCGGGTTTTGATTTTAGAGTGGAGTCATGGGAAGGTGGTGGTGTTAAGGGAGGATTAAATGAGGCATCATCATATGATGCGTTCTTTGGGGTACCTGGACATGACTCCCACATGAATGGAATTGCACCTGAAGCTCCTCCATAGTAGACCCTTGAAGAAGAGTTAGCCATGGAGGTCTCTTTGGACATGATCCTTGATAAGAACTTCCCATCTTGGTTGATTAATCTAAGGGATTCCTGATGACAAGACACTTCAGCGCCATCACTAGCTTGCATAATTTTTGATATTATTTTGGTAAGTGAAATTAACCCCCTCACTTTCTTCTTGGGTTTGCTTCACTTTTGCAAATCTAAGCATTCAAGATCCACAAATGCAGCTGGATGAGGAGATACAGAATATTATCCGATGGTAGCTTGATTAATGGTGCCCTTCCGGAGTAGGAGTAGCCTACGGATTAATTTATTGGTCTACATGAAAGACAAGGCACGTTGCTATTGATTTCCGGAAAATGACCTCATAATTGCCTCAATTGTGTTGTATAAAAAAAACATCTTATGTGTTGGTATGGTGGTCCAAACATAGCTGTAAAATTTTATTATGGACACTTGTGTGATCGGAATTGAATTTAAATTTAAGTACTCTAAATATCAGGTAGGCAAAAAAGAACAAACAGCTGACATCAATAAGGAAAAGTGGGACTGATGCCGAAATTAATTTTGGACTAATGCCACGTTTGATCCCTATGTTGTCCCTAGATTTTGGATTTCGTCCTTGTGTTGAGATTCGATCGTTTTTCATCCCTTTGTTGGCTATGTTTTACATGTTTTGGTCTGAGGCCCTATAATCCGGCAGCTGGTGCTGACGTGGCATGCTTTCTGACACCACATCAGCATATGTGGGACCCGTGTGTCAGGTCAAGCGAACAAACCGGAACGGCATGACCCGACTAGTTCCCCAACCTGAAAGACCCGTCCAACCAAACCGAGTACACAATAAAATAAATAACTAGAAAAGAAATAGAAATAGAAATCCATTAAAATAATTAAAATAGAAATCCATTTTAATAACAAAACAGAAATCATAAAATAGAAATAACTATATTTTAATTCTTTGCCCTAATTCCTTTTTTCCTATTTTTAATTATCTTTTATTTTTTCCAAATTTATATTAATTAAAATACTAATTAGTTGATTTTATGTGAATCTGCCAACCCGGCTACTGTTCATCACCCATCCAAAACACCCAATCCACCTTGCAGAACCACCAACAAACCAATCGTCAACACAATTACCATACTCACTGCCACCCTCCGGTGACTAGAACTCCACCACACAGCAACATCCACCACCCAAAACACCACAACCCACAACCACAGCAGCCCCACTGGCGACATCAAGGACGAAACAACACGCAAACAACCACGAAATCGGCGACAGCGGGTGACGGATCAGAGGCGGTTCAGTCGCGCTCTCGTCCTCCTGGGTCTCGGCTTGTGTCTCGCCGAGCAGAGAGTGCAGGCCCTCGCGTGCTGCTCCGCAGGCGGCAAGCTCTACTCCTTCTTCTCAGTGGTGTCACGCCCAGATCGGCTGGTGGCGGTATCGCCTGGCTGCAACGTCAGAGGAGGGAAGGCGGCGGTCGCGAGCAGGAGCAAGGGTGCCGATGACGGATTTGGGAAGAAGGGGGAGGTCTTTTAAATAATATGAATTTGGCAGATTCACATAATTAAAAGGTAATAAAATTTGGCAGATTCACATAAAATCAACAAATCAGTATTCTAATTAATATGAATTTGGGAAAAATAAAAGATAATAAAAAACATGAAAAAAAGATTAGGGAAAATAATAAAAAATAATTATTTCTATTTTAATGGATTTTCTTAAAAGATTCTACTTTAATTATTTTTATGAATTTTTATTTCTTTTTCTATTTTTAGTTATTTATTTTATTGTGCACTTCGGTTTGGTTGGACAGCTCTTTTAGGTGGGGGAAATCAGTCGGGTCGAGCCGTTTGGTTTGTTGGCTTCACCTGACACGCGGGTCCCACATATGCTGATGTGGAGCCAGAAAGCATGTCACGCCAGCACCAGCTGCCGGATTCCGGGGCCTCGGACCAAAACAAGTAAAACGGAGCCATCGGAGGGATGAAAAACGATTGAATCTCAATACAGGGACAAAATCCAAAATCTAGGTACAACACAGGGATCAAAAGTGGAATTAATCCTTTTAGGGATATACATTTCTGTTGAGACTAACTAGCAAATTTGCCTGACCAAAATATTTACTACTACTTTGGAATCCTGTGTATCACATGTGTGTATATATATACACTTCTCCGGGGGATAAATTTGGATCGGCTCCATTGAAAAATTTAGTTGAGATAAAAAAAATTTAGTTGGGTTAAGCGGCAACCGGCAGAGATACATGATTCTCAAGGTGGGTGGCAAAATGGGGGCAGATACCCATTAAATTACCTATTTATATCCATTAATAAGTGAATAATAGGTATATATGGATCTATATAAATTTCATGTGAGTTTAATGTGGATAATTTATCCATTTAACTCATTAAACTATGGGTTTATATGCGTTGGGCAATGAAAATCTATGATAAGCAAATATTAATAATTCAATTTGGATTAATGTCACATTTCGTCCCTGTGTTGCCTCCTTAAATTGAAATTCGTCCTTGTGTTGAGTTTTGATTGGTTTCGATCCCTCAGTTGGTCAATTTTTTAAGGTTTTAGTCATTTTTACCGATTTTACCCCTAAATTCAGTACTTTACTGTTCAAACCAGTTTACCCATCCGAAATTCGACCCAACTAACCGATCCAACCCGGAACCTTATTCAAAAATCTCCAATAAACAAATAACTCTACCTCCCAACATTAAAAATTTTAAAATCATAAAAAAAATATTTTTTAAAAAATTAAAAAAAAAATTAAAAAATCATAAATCAAATTATTTTAAAATTTTAAAAATTTTAAAGTTTAAACCTTTCTTCTCCACATGTTTTTTTTTTCTTCTTTCTTTATTTTTTTTAAGTTAAAAATTCACAAATTTAAATTTTTTTCTCTACTTTTGTTTTTTTTTTCTTTTTCCCCTCCTTTCTTCACCACACAAGTCCTCTTATAATAGTAGTCAAAAAGGCATAGTCGACTTAGAGTGGTAAGCTTTTACTCTGCTTGTCTAGAAAAAATTATATTTTAAAAAAATTTTAAACTAAAAGATAATTTACTTTATGTTTTTTATTTTAAAAAATATTTTAAAATTTTTTTGTTCTTTTTTTAATGATTTCCAAAATTTTGATATTTGGAGGTAGAGTTATATATTTGTTGGAGATTTTTTGAGGGGGTTCCAGATTGGGTCGGTTAATTGGGTCGAATTTTGAGTTGATAAACTGGTTTGAATAGTAAACTCCTGAATTTAGGGGTAAAATCGGTAAAAAGGACTAAAACCTTAAAAAAATTGACCAACTGAGGGATCAAAACCAATCAAAACTCAACACAAGGACGAATTTCAATTTGAGGGGGCAACATAGGGACGAAATGTGACATTAATCCAATTCAATTTCATTATCAAAATATTATAATTTTATACTTATCTCATCTAATTTTTTTTAATTAAAAATCCAATTTTACTGGCATTACTCCTCCTCCACCGACCTGCTCCGACCCATTGGTGTGGCCCAAATTGAGTCTGACTAAGCCGAAATCATATGGGCCCACATGGGCTAGGTTGGGTCCGACTCGGGCCATCTCAGAGTTGGCCCATCCCGAACCCACCAATGCGGGCCTGATCGGGCCCGACCTAGCCCATTTTTTATGGACCTGATTGGGCCTAGGACGAGCAGGGTTGGGCTTAAAATGGTACAATCAAGGTTAAAATAAATAAAATTAAAAATTAAAGTTTAAATATTAAATTTTTAAAATGAATAAATAGGGGATGAATTATATTAAATGGGTCAAGATAGATATAATTATCTATTTAGATTGCTTGTGATATGGATAAAGGAATATAAACCATTTATTACCCACCCATGGTTTCCATTTTGCCACCTCTACATTTATTCTAATCGAAGCTCATCTTTTGCTTTGTAGTCCTCATCTTGGTTTTAAAGGCCATAATTATGACTTGAACTCAAAGACCTAAGCGAACTTATTACTGTTGTTTAAAATATATTACAAAAGAAAAAGTTATCTCACATTGTAGAAAAATATATTTTCCAACTTTTCTGGTCAAAAGTATCTGTTGGAGGATATCAAGGATGGGTTTTTTTTAACCTATTCTTTGAGAAAGAATGTGTGGTTGTTATTTTCCTGATTATTTATTTTTATCTTTTTAACCCTTCACATTCACTTATAAATAGCTCTCCTCATCTGGTCATTTACACACATAGAACAAGAGTTCTCTTTCCTTTCTTTTCAAAAGGAAAAAGTCTTCCCTCTTTTGTTTGTCTTTGTTGGATTCTTTAAAGTAATTATCTTGGCAGTTCTGATATCCTACTTTTAGTAGAAGGAGTTGTTGTATCCTGGGGAGATTTTTGGGATTGCCAAAAATATCTCTTTAGGACAGTGTCCTACACACGCCTCAGCTCGGGTTTTACACAGCCAAATTTTCTAAATATCCCAACAATCTAAAGAGATATTTCCAATGGTTGAATTCCAACCCGAGAATGTTGTTGTTGCTGCCGTTGCCGCCGCCACTGTTATTGTTGCTGGATCCCAAGTCCAACCTGTCGTCACATATGCAACACCTTATCCGGACGTGTCCAGAATCAAGGTGTTTTCCGGAGAAAATTTCAAGAGATGGCAGGAGCGTATCTTTTGAACACTTGACATGCACGGGGTGGCCTACGCTTTAACAAAATCAAAGCCAGCAACCGGTGACCAAAAACAGATGGAGAATTGGCTTAATGACAATAAGGTTTGCCGACATATAATAATACAAACTTTATCCAATGAACCTTTTGACGTTTATGCATCTTACAAGGAAGCAAAAGACATCTGGGACAACATGGTGGAAAAATATACCGCAGAAGATGCTTTGAAGCAGAAGTTTGCCATTTTCAGCTTCTACAAGTAGGGGATGAAGGAAGAGAAATATGTTACCAGTCAAATCATAGAGTACCAGAAGCTTGTAGAGGACCTAAAGGCGGTGAAGTTCTCTCTACCTGATGAATTCCTTGCAGGTTCCCTGATTGAAAAGCTACCCAATTCATGGAAGGACTACAAACACAACCTGAAGCATAAGCACAAGTTCATGCCACTCAAGGACTTGATCACTCACATCCACATTGAAGATAAGAACAAAGGAGAACTCAATGGTGCGACTCCCAAAGAGATGAGAGCCAAAGCTAACTTGGTAGAAGGTACCTCTGGTTCTAAGCAGTTTAATAATAATAAGAAATCTGGTTACAACCCTAAAATTACTAACCCCACCTCCTTTAAGAAGAAAGAAAATTGTTTTGTCTGTGGAAAGCTAGGACACTTTGCACCACAATGCAGGAAGAGGGTCATAAATGGCAATCCTCCTAAGCCAAGTGCTAACTTGGTTGAAGGAGATGGAATAATTGTTGCGGTCATTTCTGAAACCTTCTTAGTTGCCAATATGAAAGACTGGGTGGTAGACTCTGGTGCTACCAGGCACATTTGCGCAAGCAAAGATGCCTTTTCCTCCTACGCCGAGGTAGGGGATGGAGAAGAAAAATTTTATCTTGGTGATTCCCGAAATACAAAAGTTCAAGGGAAAGGGAAGGTTCTTCTCAAGCTCACATCTGGCAAGGCTCTGGCTCTCAACAATGTGCTGCATGTGCTTGAAATTCGGGCAAATCTGGTCTCTGTGTCCCTCTTGGGAAAAGTGAGGGTTAAGGTGTCATTTGAGTCTGACAAGATCATAATGACCAAGAACAACATCCTTGTGGGTAAGGGCTATTGTAACCAAGGACTTTTTATTTTTAATGTTGCCGAAACTGTGAATGAAAATGCAAGTTTTTCTTCTGCTTACTAGATTGACTCTTTTGATATGTGGCATGCTAGAATAGAACATGTTAGTGCACCTTATCTTAAGAAACTTCAAAATAGTGGGTTAATATCAGCCTCTAGTGATTTATTATATAATAAATGTGAAATACGTGCTGAAACTAAACAAGTTAAGAAATCTTGTCCTTCTGTGAATAAAAGAGAAACTGAATTACTTCGTTTAATTCACACAGAGTTAGGAGACTTAAAACAAACCATGACTAGAGGAGGTAAAAATTATTATGTGACTTTCATAGATGACTTTTCAAGATATAGTAAAGTATATTTGATTAGGAATAAAGATGAAGCCTTTGACATGTTTCTCCTATACAATGCTGAAGTAGAAAACCAGTTAGATAGGAAGATTAAAAGGGTTAGATCAGATAGAGGTGGTGAATATGTTTTGTTTAATGAATTCTGTGAGAAAGAAGGTATAATACATGAGACCATACCTCCTTATTCATCACAATCTAATGGTGTAGCTGAACGAAAAAATAGGACTTTAAAAGAAATGTTGAATGCAATGCTTGTTAGTAGTTCAGCACCTAATAACCTTGGGGTGAAGCTATTTTATCAGCATGTCACGTACAAAACCGGATCCCTTATGAAAAGACTGATAAGACACCATATGATTTGTGGAAAGGTTATTGACCTAATCTTAAATACTTAAAAGTATGGGGGTGTCTTGCTAAAATTATGTTAACTGATCCTATGAAAAGGAAAATAAGGTCCAAAACTAGTGATTGCATGTTCATTGGTTATGCTGATAATAGTGCTATGCATAGATTTCTTGTTTTAAAAAGTGATGTGCTTGATGTGGATACCATTGTTGAAACATGAAATGCTGAATTTTTTTAGAACTATGTGATTGTTTGTTTGTATGTGGATGATATGTTGATTTTTAGCAACAGTCTTGATGCCATTCATGATAGTAAAGTGTTTCTTGCTTCTCAATTTGATATGAAAGATATGGGTGAAGCAAATGTGATTTTGGGAGTTAAGATCAGAAGAGAAGGTGATAGTATTATACTATCACAAGAGCATTACGTTGAGAAACTTCTTAAGAAATTTGGACATTTCGATGTCACACCTGTGAGTACCCCTTATGATGCTAACTCTCAATTAAAGAAAAACAAAGGAGACCCAGTATCTCAAACTGGGTATGCATGAATCATTGGGAGTTTGTTGCATTTGATGAACTTCTCACGCCCTAACATAGCTTATGTTGTAGGCAGGCTGAGTCGGTATACACACAATCCTAACAATGAGCATTGGTCTGCTATAAGCTGACAGATGAGATATTTGAGGGGTACCATACGTTATGGTCTTCGATATAGTGGACTACCCGCTGTACTAGAAGGGTACAGTGATGCTAACTGAATTTTAGATTCAGATGAGATAAAGTCTACTAGTGGATATGTATTCACCCTTGGAGGTGGTGCAGTTTCCTGGAAGTCAGCTAAACAAACTATAATCGTGCGATCAACTATGGAGTCAGATTTTATTGCTCTGGAGTTAACTGGCACCTAGGCAGAATGGCTAAGAAATTTCTTAGCGAGTATTCCATTGGGAATAAGGCCTACACCGTCTGTGTCTATGCATTGCGATTGGAAAGCAGCAATAGACAATGCGCGAAAGACAAGTTTCATCGGGACAATGTGGTAAAACAACTGTTAAGAGATGGAATAATCTCCATTGATTATGTGAAGTCAAAAGTGAATTTGGCCGATCCTTGGACGAAACCCCTTGGACGAAAAATGATTATGGAAACATCTAGGGGAATGGGACTTGTGAACCTGTCTAAAACTAACTAGTGATGGTATCCCAACCTGCATGATCGGAGATCCCGTGAAACAGGTTCATATGGGTATTAACAAGTCACTAGTTAAGTTCTGCTAGTACTTGAACATTTTTTCCCTTCCTATGGTGTGAGAAAAAGTACTAGGCTGCATTTGATCGGGAGGCTGAGTTAAAATCTTAATGATCTTCATATCCGTTACGGGTGGTGTGTAACATGCAGTATACACTTGATGATATCACCTATATGAGTGTGGAATAGGGTCGTTCCTATGAGGATGTGTTTGCAGGTGCACCTCTAAAGCACTCATGAATTTCCAGGCGCGCGCACGGCCGTAATGCGCAAAACCGCGATAACGCCAAGAATTTTGGGGGTGTAATATGATTGGTAAGAACACTGACTTACCAAGATGTCTAGTAGTTCATAGTAACCAGTTGTTACACTATTAGACACGGTTTGTCATGTATTACACTCATTAGTCGTAAAGAACCTACCAAACAAATTCGTGTCATGAATTTTTCGTTTGTAATATGTGGGGGATTGTTGTATAAAATATATTACAAAAGAAAAAGTTATCCTACATTGTAGAAATATATATTTTCCAACTTCCCAGAGTTTTACCAAGTCTGGTCAAGGGTGGGTTTTTTCTTACCTAGTCTTTGGGAAAGAATGTGTGGTTGTTATTTTCCTGATTATTTATTTTTATCTTTTTTAATCCTTCATATTCACTTATAAATAGCTCTCCTCATCTGGTCATCTACACACATAGAACAAGAGTTCTCTTTCCTTTCTTATTTCCTCTCTTTTCAAAAGGAAAAATTCTTGAAACACCCGTGTGTTAGTGTAATATGTCCAAAAGCCAATCAATGGATGATTGTTTGTAGTCATGTATACACATTAAGGTTATTCTAATAAATATCGTTTATGAGATAAATGCCTGCACATATTTATAACCCTAGAATATTTCATATTCTTAAATGTCCCTAGTCGATTATTATTATGGATGGGTTGTAATAATAAATTAAGACTAGCGTATGTTGAGAATTTATATGTGATATGAATTCTACATACGGGTACAAGTTAGAGAACTTGTGGACTGGACCGACCCACATAAGAACACTACATGGAACGTTATATGTTTGTCGATAGCGGTTCTTATATGTATTGTCCTTAAACCTGAGATCATCAAGGTTCCCAACATATGAGTCGTATACTTTGATATTACTCTTGGCTATTTCGTAAATGAGTAGACTTAGTGTAATCATTGGGTATATGATAATTGTGTAGTGGGTTTTGTATGATCCAGAGGGGATTCGTCCAACCCATATAACAGGTATATTATCGGATGGTTTCTTGATAGAGTTGAACCGGAAATGCATGGCCATGCTCGGATTATGATATGGTGATATCATAGATATCCGTTTTACGCGGTTAAGTCGAGGATCAAGAAACCGAGATTAAACATATACGAGATTGACGTTTTCCATGTCTCGGCTTAATCTTGTTAATGGGACGAAAGGACGATGACATGTTTGCGAGGCATATGAATCAGTACTGATCTTGTCGTTCGGGTAGCAATGATGTGTTGCTAGACGCCGCTCTTTGCTTATAATTGTAAATGAGTTTACAATTATTGTCGGACGTTACAAGTGCCTATAGGGTCACACACTTAGTGCCGTTGATTCGAGGTGGTGGTTGAACCATGGTTGGACCGTAGTTGAACCAGGTATTTGAGCTTGTGGTTGGAACGTGGTTGGACCGTGGTTGGACCAGGGTCGTTCTGGGCTGGTTTGGTTCACTAAATGTCTGACTTATTGAACCATAATTAGTGCCATGTGATGTGTAATCCCACCAAGAGTTAGTGGAGACATAATTAGCTAAAAGCTAATCATGTTGGCCAAAGGTGTTGGCCACTTTGTCCCTTGCTTTTGTGAGTGGGATTAGACTAAGCATAATCTGATTATGCCTTGGGTCTTCATCACTTTGAGTCTGGAATTTTCAGAGCATTGAGAGCTTGAGAGAGTCTTGAGTGTTCTTGAGTTTTCAGACCACATACCTTCTTTGAGAAAGAAGAAAATACCACAAACTCTAGCTTCCGAAAACCTGCTGCTAGCACATCAGTTCGGGGGTGCTCGGGTTGGTAATCGTGTGACGATTCCAACTAGTTATCACGGTTCGTGTGGATACCGTAGAGGAGCAGGATATTCTTCCGTCTCTAGCTGATTCGGTTCTTCAGTTAGGTGAAAGATCCTAACCGTTTCAGGTATGTTTGTTTTGTTGTTCGGTTTAGTTGCTTCACTTGGATCCTCCAAGGTTTCTGGGTCTTTCCGCTGCACTTGATTGTCAAGTCTGCATGCCCGGATATTTAGAGTGGTAGCGGAGCCTCTTGTGAAACGGTAAATCGAATTATGTGTTCATATGTTGTATGTGATATAGTATGAACATGCTAGTATATGTGATATGCTGGAATTCATTTTGTATATATGATATGCTAAATGATTTTTGTACATGTTGATGTTGTGTTTTTGTTTAAAATGTTTTGATAACAAGCACTTGATTGGTATGAGATATCAATCAAGATGTTCATGGCAGTAAGTCGAAGAGTTCGACTAGGAAAAATCGAGTGTCGGTTTGTGTATAGAACGATCGTCGTTCTAGTACAACTAGGCCATAACATCGATGTTGGTCTCTGTTGGCATGAAGTTTAGCCTTGGCCCAACCTTCATAACATCGATGTTATGTGACAAACATCGATGTTCTAAAGAAGTTTAGCCTCGGCCGAATGTTCATAACATCGATGTTGTGTGACCAACATCGATGTTCTCATGCAAAACACTCAACAACATCGATGTTAAGAGTTACAACATCGATGTTATTTGAGCTTAGCCAAATTGGTTTGAAGTTCCAGAACTCTCATAACATCGTTGTTCAAGACTCCAACATCGATTTTCTTGAGTTCCAGAAGTTCAAACATCGATGTTTAAGTGTTAACATCGATGTTCTATGCACTCGGCAACCTCAAACATCGATGTTTGATTGTCAACATCGATGTTCTGAGGGTTCGGCAACCTCCAACATCGATGTTTGATTGTCAATATCGATGTTCTGTGGATTCGGAAACTTCAAACATCAATGTTTAAGGGTTAAACATCGATGTTCTAGAATCCAGTGATTTCAACAGCGAATTCGGGGCAGAAGGATGCCGAATTGGTGTCTGTCCTGAACAGCAAAGTTGTAAAAATACTTCTTAGCTTTCTAGAGACACCAAGATTGCACCAAATCAATCTCTACAGCTCTAGATATGGCCGAAATACTGAGTGTTGCCAAGTAGTTGGGAGAATCAGATTCTCAAAACATCGATGTTCAAGTTAGACATCGATGTTCACTTGTAATTTTTGTTTCCAAATTTACAAACATCAATATACATTCATCAAGAACATGCATGTAATGTATTGGAATAGTATGTTGATGAAAAATATTAAGTTCTTCTTGTGTTGCCTTCCATGATAAGCACTCATCAAGGTTAAGATTAACAATTGGTAGTTTTTGCCAAAGCAAGGTGCCAATGTTTATCCTAGCAAGGTGCGACTGAATAACTGTAATCTCTGAACTGCTTATTGTGGGTTTGAACTTAACTAGGTCATCTTAATAGGATTAAGGACTTAGAGGCAAGGAGTTGAGTTAAGTCTATGAGATAGACAAGAACAAGTGTTGTTCACTCAACTATCTAAGAGTTACATGAGATGTAAATGACAAGAGTTGTCTACCTAAATAACTATGAAGTAAGCGATCAGCCAAAGCTGACTTATCTAGTAGTGAAATATGGATCTTGGCCTACTTATATGATTATCTTGATTTATATAGTAGGAGTATCATTTAATAGAATTCCTTGTTAAATGATTTAGTATGCATGACTCTTATTTGTGTGAGTTGATCATTGTTGTAGAATTTCCATGGCACCAAACACTAGCACAATGTCACTGGGATCTGTCCTTTTGAAGGAAAAACTGAATGGGAATAACTTCCTAAAATGGTATCGTAATTTGAGGATAGTCCTCAATCAAGAAAAATAAATTGTATGTCCTCGAAGGGCCTGTTCCAAATGAACCGGCGCCTTGTGCTTCTAGGGCAGGAAGGGATGCTTACTAGAAGCATCTTGAAGATGCATTAGATGCATCATGCCTTATGCTTATAACTATGGACTCTGAGCATCAGAAGCAACATGAGAAATTGGGGGTGTTCGATGTGATCGAACACCTGAGAGGTATGAGACCTCTAAGGCATTGTTCCAATGCAGGATGGCTGAGTCATCACCCGTAAGACCTCATGTGCTCAAAATGATTGGATACATTGAGAGCCTTGAGGGTATTGGTTTTCCTTTGCAGAAGGAGTTGGCTGTTGATCTAGTCCTGCAATCGTTGCCAGATAGTTGCAGCCAATTTTTCATAAGCTTCAATATGATTCATCTTGACAAATCCTTGTCTGAGTTGCTCAACATGTTAAGAACAGCTGAGCAACAGATGAAGGCAAACAAATCCAACATTATGATGATTGGAAAAGGCAAAGGAAAGGGTAAAGCAAAGTTCAAAAAGAAGAAGAAATGTGCCAAAAAGTTTGGTGCATGTGCATCTTCTTGTGACCACGTGCTGAAACCCAAGGGTGGTGTTGCAAAGGAAGGACATTGTTTCCATTGCAACAAACCGGGCCATTGGAAGCGCAACTGCCATGTTTACTTTGAAGAGGTAAAGAAGCAGAAGGGAAGTGAGACTTCCACTTCATGTATTTTCGTTATAGAAGCTAATATCTCTATCTCAGCATCATGGGTATTAGATACTAGATGTGGTTCTCACATTTGTGTAAATGTGAAAGAACTGAGAAAGAGTAGGAGATTGGTAAAGGGTAAGAAAGACCTGCGTGTGGGAAATGGAGCAAGAGTTGCTGCATTAGCCGTAGGAATTTACTGTTTTACCTTACTGAGTGGTTTGGTTTAGAACTAGACAATTGTTACTATGTACCGACCATAAGCAGGAATTTGATTTCTGTGTCTTGTCTTGACAAGAAAGATTTTTCATTTGTAAAATAGGACAATTGTTGTTCTATTTATTTCAATGATGTTTATTATGGTGGTGCATATTTAAGCAATGGTTTGTATGTTCTAAACCTAGAAACGCCAATCTATAACGTTAATGCGAAGAAGGTTAGAATGAACGATTCTAATGAAACCTATCTTAGGCATTGTCGATTGGACCATATAAACGAGACTCGTATTTCTAAACTCCATAAAGATTGACTTTTAGACTCATTTGATTTTGGATCATTTGAGACATGTGAGTCATGTTTGTTAGGCAAGATGACGAAGACTCCTTTTGCTGGTAAAGGTAAAAGGGATTCGGACTTGTTAGGTCTTATACATAGTGATGTATGCGGATCTATGTCGACACAAGCTAGAGGTGGTTTTCAATACTTCATTACATTTACTGATGATTTCAGTAGATATGACTATGTGTATCTAATGAAACACAAGTCAGAATCCTTTGAAAAGTTCAAAGAATTCAAGAATGAAGTACAGAATCAACTCGGTAAAAGTATTAAAATGCTTCGATCTGATCGAGGAGGTGAATACTTAAGCCGAGAATTACTTGATCATCTAAAGGATTGTGGTATAGTATCACAACTTACTCCACTAGGAACACCTCAATGGAATGGTGTTTCTGAAAGGAGGAATAGAACTTTGTTAGACATGGTTCGTTCGATGATGAGTCAAGCTGACCTTCCTTCTTCATTTTGGGGACATGCATTATTGAGTGCTGCATTTACACTTAACCGTGTTCCATCTAAATCCGTTGAAAAGACACCATATGAGATACGGACTGGGAAGCGTCTCAATTTGTCTTTTATGAGGATTTGGGGTTGTGAGGCTTACGTGAGACGTGAAGCATCAGATAAACTCGGCCCTAAATCCGACAAGTGCCTCTTTGTAGGATACCCTAAGGAAACTAAAGGGTATTATTTCTACAATCCCACCGAGAACAAAGTGTTTGTTGCTCGGACTGCTATTTTTCTAGAAAGAGAATTTAATTTCTAGAAGAATCAATGGGAGGAAAATAGAACTCGAAGAAGTTCGAGATATAGAGGCTGAGATGGAACAAGGACAGGAACCACAAGATGTTGTGGATGAGAATCCTGTACCTATAACACTTGGACCGCTTAGGTCGGATAGGATTCGGTATGAGCCTAAGACATATGGATTTCTTATGACTCATACTGGAGATGTGATGCTCATAGATGAGGATGAGCCTACTTTCAATCAGCAGGCCATTACGGGTTCGGACTCTAAGAAGTGGCTAGAAGCCATGAATTCGGGAATGGAATCCATGTATCAAAACAAGGTATGGACCTTGGTTGATCCACCTGAAGGGGCAAAACCCATAGGGTGCTAGTGGGTCTTTAAGAAAAGACCGACATGGATGGTAATGTGATTATCTATTAAGGGCGATTGGTTGCGAAATGTTTCAAGCAAGTTCATGGTATTGACTATGATGAAACTTTCTCGCTAGTTGCCATGGTTAAATCCATCCGGATTCTATTGGCTATAGCGGCATACTATGATTATGAGATATGGCAAATGGATGTCAAAACCGCTTTCCTTAACGGAAATCTTTTAGAGGATGTGTACATGACACATCCTGAAGGTTTTGTCGATCCAGAGAATGCCAATATGGTATGCAAGTTGCAGAGATCCATTTATTGATTGAAGCAAGCTTCTAGGAGTTGGAATCTTCATTTTAATGATGTGATCAAAGAGTTTGGTTTCATTAAGAACGAAGATGAACCATGTGTTTACAAGAAGGTTAGTGGGAGCATTATTGTTTTCTTGTTGTTGTATGTTGACGACATCCTGCTTATTGGGAATGATATTCCGACACTACAGTCTGTAAAGGCTTGGTTAGGGAAGAATTTCTCAATGAAGGACTTAGGAGAAGCAGCCTATGTGTTAGGCATAAAGATCTATAGAGATAGATCCAAAAGGCTTCTCGGGCTAAGTCAGAGTACGTATATCGACAAGGTGCTAAAGAGGTTTAGCATGCAATATTCCAAGAAAGGATTCTTGCCCATGTCACATGGCGTATCTCTCTCTAAGAATCAATGTCCTAGTACATCGAAGGAGAGAGGGCGGATGAGTAAGATCCCTTATGCTTCGGCAAAAGGATCTATCATGTATGCCATGCCATGTACTCGACCGGATGTCGCTTATGCTTTGAGTGTCACAGGCAGATACCAATCTGATCCCGGTGAGAGTCACTGGATAGTGGTTAAGAACATCCTTAGGTACTTGAGAAGGACTAAAGGATGCATTCCTGGTTTACGGAAGTGTGGATGAGCTTGTTGTAAAGGGTTACACAGATGCTAGCTTCCAAACCAATAGGGATGACTTTAGATCGCAGTCAGGTTATGTGTTTTTGTCTTGGAGGTGGTACTGTTTACTGGAAGAGTTCTAAGCAGGGAACAGTTACCGACTCTACAACTGTGGCTGTGCAAAGTTCCTTCTGAGAACAATGTAACAGACCCGTTGACTAAGTCTCTCACACAGCGGAAGCATGATGGTCATGCTGTATTCATTAGTATTAGATACATGTATGATTGGCTTTAGTGCAAGTGGGAGATTGTTAGTGTAATATGCCCAAAAGCCAATCAATGGATGATTGTTTGTAGTCATGTATACACATTAAGGTTATTCCAATAAATATCGTTTATGAGATAAACGCTTGCACATAATTATAACCCTAGAATATTTCATATTCTTAAATGTCCCTAGTCGATTATTATTATGGATGGGTTGTAATAATAAATTAAGACTAGCGTATGTTGAGAATTTATATGTAATATGAATTCTACATACGGGTACAAGTTAGAGAACTTGTGGACTGGACTGACCCACATAAGAACGCTACATGGAACGTTATATGTTTGTCGATAGCGGTTCTTATATGTATTGTCCTTAGACCTGAGATCATCAAGGTTCCCAACATACGAGTCGTATACTTTGATATTACTCTTGGCTATTTCGTAAATGAGTAGACTTAGTGTAATCATTGGGTATATGATAAATGTGTAGTGGGTTTTGTATGATCCAGAGGGGATTCGTCCAACCCATATAACGGGTATATTATCGGATGGTTTCTTAATAGAGTTGAACCGGAAATGCATGGCCATGCTCGGATTATGATATGGTGATATCATAGGTATCTGTTTTACGTGGTTAACTCGAGGATCAAGAAACCGAGATTAAACATATACGAGATTGACGTTTTCCATGTCTCGGTTTAATCTTGTTAATGGGACGAAAGGACGATGACATGTTTGCGAGGCATATGAATCAATACTGATCTTGTCGTTCGGGTAGCAATGATGTGTTGCTAGACGCCGCTCTTTGCCTATAATTGTAAATGAGTTTACAATTATTGCCGGACATTACAAGTGCCTACAGGGTCACACACTTAGAGTCGTTGATTCGAGCTGGTGGTTGAATCGTGGTTGGACCGTGGTTGAACCAGGTACTTGAGCTTGTGGTTGGAACGTGGTTGGACCAGGGTCATTTTGGGTTGGTTTGGTTCACTAAATGTCTGACTTATTGAACCATAATTAGTGCCATGTGATGTGTAATCCCACCAAGAGTTAGTGGAGACATAATTAGCTAAAAGCTAATCATGTTGGCCAAAGGTGTTGGCCATTTTGTCCCTTGCTTTTGTGAGTGGATTAGACTAAGCATAATCTGATTATGCCTTGGGTCTTCATCACTTTGAGTCTGGAATTTTCAGAGCACTGAGAGCTTGAGAGAGTCTTGAGTGTTCTTGAGTTTTCAGACCACACACCTTCTTTCAGAAAGAAGAAAATACCACAAACTTTAGCTTCCGAAAACCTGCTGCTAGCACATCACTTCGGGGGTGCTCGGGTTGGTAATCGTGTGACGATTCCAACTAGTTATCACGGTTCGTGTGGATACCGTAGAGGAGCAGGATATTCTTTCGGCTCTAGCTGATTCGATTCTTCAGTTAGGTGAAAGATCCTAACCGTTTCAGGTATGTTTGTTTTGTTGTTCGGTTTAGTTGCTTCACTTGGATCCTCCAAGGTTTCCGGGTCTTTTCGCTGCATTTGATTGTCAAGTCTGCATGCCCGGATACTTACACCGTGTCCCAATTTCACAAATAAAATACTTAAACAAAGGAATTTACCAAAACACCCTTGAAACCCAGGACACGAAATCCAATATCAAAACGTTAACTGGAAAGAAATTCTTAATATTCCGAGATGTCATAAAGAACAAAAACAAACCGGCTTAACAAGCCACAAGTCAACCCGGCATCCTGCCGATACATTATCAAATATCAAATCCCGGCAACTCGGCGATAAAATAATCAAACCAAAAATGACATCTCAACAAAATCCAATGCAGCAGAAGATACAGTTAAAATAAAATAAAAGTAGAAAATGTTATGCAAGTCGGCTCTATGGATCCAACCGGGAGAAGAAGCACAGCTACCTACTGGGATATCCACGTCCGTACTCCGGTAAGGAAGAAAGAGACTGCACGCTATCTAAGAGTCTGAAAAACAACGTTGGCGATTATGTGAGTCGCGTACTCAGTGAGCAGTATAAATCTAGTTATGTAGGTGTGCAAAGCAGGTTCGAAAGGAGAGAAGAGAAACAAACACAAGTAAGCAAACACAAAATAACCAGTACTAATATGCCATCCATATAAAGCAAATAGTTCATAATTCTCATCTGATGTGTGATAAGTTTTTCTTATTATATTTATTATTCAGGGCCCCTACTGTGTGCGTCGAGCTCGGTCCCGTCTCATGAGACAACCAGGCATAAGCCCAATAAAACCAGGCACGAAGCCCAAACATATCCATAGAGAGAGAGAGAGAGAGAGACAGAGAGAAAGAGGGAGGTAGAAAGGGGGAGGTAGAAGGAGGGAGGTAGAACCGGTCATCACAGACCCATATGCTAATCCGCATATACCATGCTATCCCGCATGCAAACCGAGGGGTATCATTTCCCGCTCGAACCAACCGGTCATCAGCACACAGTAGCCTATCTTCTATTGTACATTATTCTTATTCATAAATTATGAGTTCATGTGTGCCAAGAGTTGTGATTTAACAGGGTTGTGTGAATAATCAACTCAATCAAATATCCGGGTCTCCGACCCACAGTACATCACACAAATCACCCAAAATCACTCCACATGTTATATTCCATAACGATCCAAAAATTCATGCTCATCCAGCAAATAGTAACACATAGGCACACAATACGGATCACAGCATGTTAGCAAACAGGGCATGCAACTCAAACAGACCAATCTAACAAGCTCATGCATACAAACATAAAAAGACGTATAAAGTCACCTCAACGATGATTTTCTTGTGGAGCCTTTCCCAAGACAGATCCTCCAGCTCCCGAGGTATTACCCTTGCCTGAATACCGGCACACACAATAATTATAAAACAATTACAATCAAACCGTGCATGCATGAAACTAAATGCTCAACTGAGTTAAACCCGACCCTAACTAGCCAATTATGTAACTTCCGGGTCTAAGCCCGACAAGATGTTCTCTCACCCAAACTCCGAATATCGGGACCTAAGGTTCACCGGGCTTAAGCCCATCCAAATCCAAATTCAATTCCGGGCCTAGAGCCCACTTCCTTAAGTCCGTTATTAACCAATTATAAATTTGGCTTAGAGCCCATACCTTAAAGTCCATAACGAGTTCCCGGGCCTAAAGCCCATCTAGGTTCAATGGTTATCAAGTTAAGTCATAGAAAATCTCATTATCGGGCCTAGGCCCGATTTAGACTAATTTTCCATTTAAGGGTTTTACCCGAGCCCGGGTTACCGTCCTAAAGGTTCTACCCGCGTCGGCAAGCCGGCCATATTCCACATACTTCCCGTTCTCGATTTCTACTATGTATATTACCAACAATACATAACCCAATCCGAAATTAGAAGTACATGCCATGAATGAATACAATTTACACAACATCGGTAATACCGTTAAATGCCGGAATGAAACCCGAGCCTTCGCCGGAAAAATCCCGAGCCTCGCCGGATTCCGGTGACCTTGCCGGAAAAATCCAAACACCTCTCAAACGAACCCAACAAAACAACCAAGGCCCTACAACATCCAAACCAACGTTCAAACCGACAACATCCGAATCAAACAACACAGTACCTATTGAACTTCACAACGATTAACAAGGATTTGGGAGAGAGAGTCCTTACCCGGGACACTAGCTGCAAGGACCGGGTCTGCAACAAAGATCCACGGCTGCCCCCTTGAACAGATCTGCCAGCCAACAGTAGCAACCCACACAGACCCGAGCTCGTTAGCACGCTGCCGGAGACCACCGTAAAGGCGAGCCACTGCCGAGCACAACCAATCCCGACCACTGTAAATCCAACAACCGCACACACCCACACGTCCGACAACCACCACGAACCCGCCACCGAACCAACACCCAACACAGCAAACAGAACCAAAACCCGATTAAAAAACAACCCGAGCAACCAAATTAGCACAAACTCGGCCATGCAACAGAAAAGGAGAAGAGAGAGATGACGGCTTACCCACAAACGGCGACGGCGGTGCACACCTGAACTCAACCACGAGTTCTCCGCCCCCCCCCCCCAAGTTCTCGTCACGTCGAGCCCTCCTCTTCGTTCGGTGACGGCAGCGGCGGCGTGGAATCCAAAGGTACTGGCAGCTCGTCGTGAACTCGACCCCGACGCTTCGTAGAGGAAGAATTCGGGTGGCGGCGACGTTGTGGGAGCGGGAGGACCAAAAGAAAGAAGGTGCAGCCAAGGGAGCAAGAGAATCGGGGTAGGTACGATTTGGGTATTAAGGGATTGTAAGAGAGGAGGAGAGGATGAGGGAGAGAGAGAAAAGAGATGGGGCGCCGTCGGGGAAAAAGAGAAAGAAGGAAGAAGAGTGAAGAGAAAAGAAAAGAAAAAGAGGGAAGGGGTTAGGGTTGGCCGGCCTGGTCCAAAACGACGCCGTTTTGGACTAAGGCGCGGTCAACTCGCCCTTGGTCAGTCAACGCCCGCTAGGATTAGGGTTTTGCTATTATTTTTTCCTTTTTTTTTTCCTTTTCCTTAACCAAAACGACGTAGTTTCGATTGAAACCACGTTAGACTTAGCGTTTCACCGCAATCTCGAATCCGTTTTCCACGGGACCTGAACCATGGACAATACCAACTTAAAATTGACATTTCCAAGGAATAATAATTTATTTGCTCGACTAAAACTCGAAAATACCTCAAGGGTAAAATTGGAATAAATTTCGAAAATTCCAAAAATCCAATTATGAAAATCCGGGGCGTTTCAATTCTTTCCTCTTTTGTTTGTCTTTGTTGGGTTCTTCAAAATAATTGTCTTGACCGTTCTGATATCCTAATTTTAGTAGAAGGAGCTTGTAGTATCTTGAGGAGTTTTTTGGGATTGCCAAAAATATCTCTTTAGGACAATGTCCTACACGCCTCAGCTCGGGTTTTACCCAGCCAAATTTTCTAAATGTTCCAACAATTACCACTTAAGTTATAGGCTGTTGGTCTTTTGCTTAGTCTACCACAGTAATTCTAAACCAAAAAAAAGTAGTTCCTAGATCATTAGTATAAAAAAAAAGTAGCTCATAGATCAACATACTTCGTGCTTCTTGCTGGATCCAAGCTTTCGCATTTGATAAGCTAAGAGGATACTTTATGCTTTTGTCTAGTAAATACTGTTTTGCTTTTACCAATTAGCATTGGTTGTAATGGTAAGGTGTACTATATTCTCTTAAAATTCGAAGGTCTAAGTTTCGAGTCCTGGTACAAGCGGGCATATGAAAATTGTGCTATTGTTAATAGTCTCACCTCACAAGATGGCGCGTCGAGCCATAGGAACAGATTAATCCGATAGTCGACCGGAATACTCTTCTAGTATGTAAAAAAAGCATTGCTTTTTCCCTTATGAGCTATATGGCGGGTAAAATGCATGTTTGGTCACTGTACCACATGGGCGCGCTGGATTTTGGTCACTCTACCGACTTTTGCTGGATTTTGGTCACTGTACCATTTGAATTTGATGGATTTTGGTTCGGCGCGGTTAGTGGGGCCCGTTTTTAACACGCGTCGAACAACCATTGGTGAGTTGAGGAAAATGGGTCCCACAGACCTTAACCCGACCCATGCTACCCGAATGTTGTGAAGGGGTAAAAGACCCGTTCTCGGCTGGAACGGGTCTGTCCTCAATCCAAACAACCCAACCCCCTTTATAAACTCAACTCAGCCCTAATTTTTCTCCTCAGCCCTAATTTTTCTCCTTGCCACCTCCTGTTCTCTGTCTCTCCCTCTCGACGGCACTCGTCCTAACCTCCTCTTTTGATCACTCGTCCTCTCACTTTTTTCTTCCTCACCTGTTGGTGTTACTCTTCTCTTATCTTTCTCGTTCACCACTTGAGCTACCACCTCAGGTTTCCATTGATGGCATCACAAAGCTCATGCAATTCCTCGTCCAGAAGCAGTGGAAGGAGAAGCACGTTGCGGCTGACTTCGGTCGGGTTTCAGAAGCCTGAGTGGAGCTACGAAGGGCCTCCAGTATACTGCCACTGTGGTCGGTTCAGGCCTCGGTGGATTTCTTGGACGGACCCTCATCCAAGTATGCGATTTCACAAGTGCAATAAGTGTGGTTTCTATAGATGGGTGGATGAACCGATAGTGGGCAGAGTAAGGGAGGTAATTCTTGCCTTAAGAGACCAAGAGAGGGATTTATATGCTGAGAATTTGGCGTTGAAGGAGGAGAATGAGAAATTGAATGAAAAGTTGGATACTATGGAGAGGCAGAGGGAGTTACATGCTGAGAATTTGGCGTTGAAGGAGGAGAATGAGAAATTGAATGAGAAGTTGGATGTTATGGAGAGGCAGAGGCAGAAAGAGCTTGTGGAGAAAGAAGGAAAAGTCAACCCTTATGTTTGTTCATTTGCCATTGGCATGTGCACTATGTTGTTGTTATTTGTTCTTGTTCTCATTGTCATTGCTGGGAACTGATGTAGTAGGAGATGGTTGTTTATGTGTATGCTTGGTACTATGTTGGATGTTAAAGTAACCCTTATGTTTGTTCATTTGCCATTGGCATGTGCACTATGATGTTGTAATTTGTTCTTGTTCTTATTGTCATTGCTGGGAACTGATGTAGTAGAAGATGGTTGTTTATGTGTATGTTAAAGTAAGATGTTAAAGTAAAGTAAGTGTTCTACGAATTGGGCATTTGTGACCAAACATGCATTTTACCCGTGCGTTTTTTTGTTGCAAAGTGATGGTTCAAAAGTTGGTGCACTTCCTGCTTAACATGGAATGGCTCGATTACTTGGTTTTTAACAGAAGCAGAATTGTAAAGGCACACATAACAACATTGAGGTTATAATAGTTATATTATAGGAGCATCAAACAATGTTACATTACTGGTACTGATCATCCACACAGAAAACAAAATTCATCAAGCATCCAAAAGCTTACAATAAGGATTCAACAAGCATCAGTTTTCCCAGAAGCTTACAAAAGGGAATTCAAGTGTTTTCAGTAACAAGTAATGCCATTGACCTAGTACATCTCATTCAAAAGGGAATTCAAGTCTTTTTTCTCTTCTTTGCAGCTTGAACTTCCTCTTCATACTCGGATGCAGCACGCGTTAAGTCGAGTGTTCTTCTAGAACGCAAGTTAGGCATTGTCCTAGTTGATGTCTCAGCCATGGTAATGCTGTGATTCCGAGGACTACGCCTAATTGCTGCATTTTGTGACCCTGCCAGAAAAAACAAATGAGGAATTTAGTGTGATGAAATAAATTAAATAAAGTTACAAAAGGAAATATAGTAGACATGGTAATACCTGTGGCATTGACATCAGATGAAGCAGTTTGGGACATTAGTTGAGACATAGGCATGGTTTTCTTGTGAGCCCTAGGACTACGCTTGACAGTAGGTGTGGCATTGTGTGAACCTGCCAGAAAGTTAGAAGAAGAATTAATGCAATGTCATACACGAGTTAGTGTAATCATCACAATGCCTACATTGGTAATACCTATGGCATTAACATTAGAGGATGCATTCTGGAATGCCGCAAAAGACATATGACCCATGGTCATTGGAGGGCCTATTAGAATCATGTCCAGAACCAAACAATATTAGGATAAGATCCTACAGACAACCACAATCTTTGGAAGCAGTGATGCAAACCTGAGGCATTAGTTTTCTGTGTTTCGACATTAGAAACAGAGGAAGTGCTGCCCTGACTTTGTCTCACAGGTGTGACAGTGATTTTTTCAGTGACATGCTTTGTTGTCCCATCTCCATACACCATGGTCTTGATGCGTTCAGTCTTTTGGTGGCTTGCTTGAGTGCTTTGTGGTATGACATGTGCAACTGGGTGCATGCGAGGGGTTGGGATTCTTTCAGTCACATGCTTTGTAGTCCCATCACCAAACACCATTGTCTTAATACGCTCAGACTTTCGATTGCTTCCTTCATTGCCTGTAACTAGAGAGTGAAGGGAGAAACTAATGTAATGCCCTAAATGATGCAACAAAGAAAGCAGGACCAGATAGAAGAAATTAGAGAGTGAAGTGTATAAATCAAGTGAACACACCTGGCCTGTTAACATTCTGTGGTATGCTATTTGCAACTGATGTGGTAGTGCTCCTCTGACTTTGACTCACAGGGTGCGTGCGAGGTGTGGGTGTGGCATTTTCAATTACATGCTTCGTCGTCCCATCTCCATACACCATGGTTTTAATTCTCTGAGTCTTTCGGTTGGTTGGTCCACCACTGTTTCCTGCAGAGCAGAGAACGCCATAATGTCAGGAATGAAGTAAAGCGAAGAAAGAAACTATCCACAATTTTGCTTGGTCTGAAGTAAACCTGTAGCATTAGCATCAGGATTTGGAAGGTCAGGAAACTTTGGCCTTGTATGTTCACGAGAGTGGCAAATAGAGCAATGCATAATCCTCCCCTTCCTGGACATCTTGGTACCTTGGCCTGGTTCCCAAGCGTATTGAAAACGCTTTGTCTGTGGTCTGCCTGGCTGATTTGCAACCATTTTTGGGGCTTCAAGTGGAGGCTGTCCACAATCTTCCCAGAATCTCTTCCCAGGAACAGCTTGCATACTGTGACTGTAACACTTCGCATATGTTGACCGCGCATACCATCTTGAAACATACGACCTCACATCTAGCCTTCTTGTTCCAATTATGCACATCGCATGTGCACAAGGGATCCCAGTCAAATCCCAAGCTCTACAAATACAACTCCGATTCTCCATTTGGACAATATATGTATCACCAGCTGGACCTGTAACCTCCCATCCCTTGTCACCGTTGAACACAATCCGCATTTTCAATGCTTGCTTTCTATTATCATCAATCTTCCGCCGTATGTTTATTCCAAAACCCTCTCTGAATGTCTCTGCATGTTGCTTACGTTCAACATTTCTCACCATTACCTGTGTCCTAATTTCCTCCATCATTGAGACGATACTCTTAAACCGCGCGTCAATGATGAAGGCGTTGAATGTTTCGCACAAGTTATTATCGATGATGTCACTCTTTGCCACAGTTCCCTGGAAAGCCCTGCACCAAGTTCTATTATCAACCTTAAGAAAATCCTCCTTCGCAGTTGCACTTAGCCGGCCAAGCTTCTCCAATTCTGACTTGTAATCATATTCATTGGTTGCTTTGCATGTTATCCAAAATTGTCTTTGCAAATCCTCCCCATTATGCTTCCTTCTCCATTTTGCATATATATGTCTTGCGCAACGCCTATGCTCAGCATGTGGAGTTAACTGGCTGATTGCAAGACCTAAGCCCTGCAAAATTAATGGACAAACCGCGTAAATACTTACAATTACAATCAATTAAGTAAACCAATAATTTCATTACTTAAGTACCTTTTGCTGGTCAGAAACAAAAGTAAATCCCTCTCCACCTCGGCCTCTCATGTCAAGATCATCTATTAGCCATGATAGGAACCATGACCAACTCTCCATGTTCTCCCTTAGGACCACCGCCCAAGCAAGTGGAAACATCTGATTGTTTCCATCTCTTCCAACTGCTGCAAGTATTTGTCCCTTAACTGGTCCCTTTAAAAAGCATCCATCTAAGCCAATTATGGGCCTACATGACTTAAAACCCTCTTTCAGTGCGGAAAAGCAAACGTACATTCTTTTGAACACACCATTAGAAGATTCCACCTGAATTGAGCTGCTTGGATTTGTCTTTCTTAAAGTGGCTGCATAATTGTGAAGCATGGCGAACTCTTCCTTTACATTTCCTTCAAATATCCTTAGGATTTCACCCCTTGCCCATGTAGACTGATTCTTTGTGACATTCACATCAAAATCTGTTTTTCCCCCATCTCTTATATCTGCAGGTTTCAAGTCCTGTGCGCTTCTTCCTCTAGTCCTTACTAGATGCTTTGCCAAATATTTGTAAGTTACTCTGCTGTTCGAGAAAGCTACCTCACAACTATGCCCAGGCTGGAATGTCTTCACACACCATCTTTGTGTAGGTCCATCAATGGAGCACCAAATGTTCCAATCACACCTTGAGTCCTTACATACAGCCTGAATCCTAGTCTTGTCATTAACAATGAACCTTACATCCCTGTGCTCACTGATTGCAAGCTCCTCAACTACATTTTTGAACTGCTTCTTATCTAAGAAAACCATGCAAGGTGTGATGTACAACGGCTTTCCAATTGGATCATACCTTCTGAAACCACTCAACCTCGTAACCACTTCATAATTATCGCCAGCCACCTCTTCCACATTCACCGTATCTTCGTTACCAACAGCCACCTCTACCGCATTCACCCCACCTTCGTTACCAACTTCATCTTCATCACTATCCTGCGCAACATATTCGTAGCTGAGTGCATCATCTGAATTATAGTACACCTCTTCACCACCCCCACAGACATTCTGTACATCCTCGCTTGCATGCCCTCCATTATCCTCAGCAGTTTCTGTAGAGTTCGAAGTAGAAGGATTCTCACCATTTTGCCCTTTTCTAACACCTTTAGCATGCCTCCTATACATTTGCAGCTCTATGTCATCATTATCACTAAGATAAGGAACGTCCATGAAATAGTTCTGCCTCAGCCCATCATCATCAATGTCATTATCATCTTCAACCTCTGCTTCAGCTTCAATAGTAACATTGCCATCTTCAGTTTCAACACCATCATCTTCAGCCTCCCATTGAACCCGAACGTCAATGAAAGCATTGCCATCTTCAGTTTCAACCCTCCTCCCACCTTCAGTTAAATCAATACATCCCTCACCACCTCTCTCAGCATTGGAACTCTGGGACCTCGAACTCCCCAATGTAATTGGCCTGTGAAGACCCAGTTTGGGATCCCCACCTAATATACTAAGATCTTCATCTTCAGCATCTGTGACTTTCTCCTTCCCTTTCTTCCTGCCTTGCTCATCGTACCCCAAGCGTTTAGCAACAAGTGCGGGCCTCTCTGTTGACAATAATGGATGGTCATGCTCAGAGTGCTGAACATAAATCTCCACCTCCTCAGCTGTGTAACACACGTTCAAAAAATCTTCAAACTTCACCACTGTGTCCTCTATCAGCATTAGCGCATTCAAAAAATCAACTCCCCCCCAATGAAGAACTTGAATACTACATAATCATCAGGATCGTCAGCCATACTGCCACCCTGTCACAAGGCAAAACAACGTCAAGATTGGGACAAGGGAATGCAAAAACACCCACTCACTTGTTAGAGAATGCAAGGAATGAAAGCATGGAAAACGACTTCGTTGTACAGAACATGCAAACAAAGCATGCATGACCACCTACTCATCTGTGAATAAACAAAACAGTATATGGACATACAAAAAAAAGAAAATAAACAATTATTGTGGCTGCAATAAAGAATTGCATGTCTGCCACAATCGAAACCATAAAGAAATAAACACCCCCACCTTGGACCACCTTCCACCACCTCGGGCTACCTCAGAACCTATGACCTGTCACCCCTCAAAAACACCCTGGACCACCTGTCGCCATTTCTGAAACCACACGGTTAAATGCGGGTATAAGCGAGAAGACCAAGAAACCCTAACCATCGAAATGGAGCCCTTATCGTCGCCCTCGATGCATGTCAAGCGAAGGAAGCAAGAAAGGAATGAGAGGGAACTAGAGACGATCGGGAACGACACCAATTTGGCAGGAATTAGGGCTTTCGAGAAAGTGAAAATCACAGTCAGGGAGTGGAAGACAGAGGTACAAGGAATTAGGGCTTCCAATTTGGGTTCATAATTTGGGAATTGGGGATGGTTTCGCAGCCGGCTGAGTTCAGAAAGTGAGAGAGAGAGGGAGAGGAGAATTAGGGTCCCAGAGAGGAAGAGATGAATGGGTGGAATTGGGGAATAAAAGGGGGGTAAAATGCATGTTTGGGAATTGGAGTAACCCGTTCTCATCTGGAACGGGTTGTCCTCACAAGCAAATCGGGTTTTGTGGGTCGGGAAATGGTATGTGGGACCCATAACCGCACACCAGCCACTATCCGTTCCACACGTGTTCAAAACGGGCCCCACTAACCGCGCCCAACCAAAATCCATCAAATTCAAATGGTAGAGTGACCAAAATCCAGCAAAAGTCGGTAGAGTGACCAAAATCCAGCGCGCCCATGCGGTACAGTGACCAAAGATGCATTTTACCCGCTATATTGCATTTCATTAGTAAATTAAAAATGAATCAAGTTAACACAAACCGAGATGGCTTAACTAGAGATTGGAAGTATCAAGATAAGTCAAATAATTGTATCCAGAACGGTTAGCTAGAGCAGGGGAAGGACTTCTCTTCATGTAAACATGAAAAATGTACTGAATAGTACAATGGTCCAAAAGCTAATTGGTAAGCGCAAGAATAGCCACTATTATGCATGCTTTATGTGTAAGGAATATTGCTATGGTCTCACTTAATTCCTTTCCTTGTGGACTATCAGAATTTTGCCTGATTTTAGCTAAAAATGTTTCACAAGTTTAGAATAGAGAATAGAGTAGGTATGAATTAATGTAAGCTCTAAAAGCTATTCTTTTATGTATAAAACATTTTTTTTTCTTTAGCAGGGGATCTCTGCACGGCTGCACCTGAAAAGAAAGGCAATGTACTAGCAGTGTAAAGTAATTCAGGCCGTTGGCACAGTTCTCGAGGCTAAGGAGACTGCTTTTATAGAGCCCTGCTAAAATATAAACATTGTTTTTTTTATTCTTTTTGGTAGTAGTATTTTTTCCACTTTTTGAACTCATTACTTTGGATGAGTCAGTTTCCAATAGTATTCATATAATATCCCGTTCAAAAATTATATTCTGCTACCAAAATGATCAAATGTTTACTGGCTAATTCAACAACTCTCGTATGAAAATTTTGGAATATTAATACAATCAATGATCTCCAACAGGATACAAGTTCATGATGATATTGCAACATGCCATTAATTTTCTAGTCACTTAATTTTATTTTTTTTCTATCATACACATTCTACTTGATTTGATTGAGTCCTTAACCATTCAATAACTTACATATCCCAAATAATGAAATTACATGACAATAAATATCCACCGATTCACAACAGCTCCTGGATTAGCCCAAACTTGGTGGAGATTCAGGAAGGTAAACACAGCACTCATCAATCATATTTCTTCTATTTCACCATACATGGCATTGGAGGAAGCTCATAACTCCATTGCATCCAATGATACAAAAACACATCATCATATCTGTACAAGAAAAGAATATCTAGACAAAGATTTGAAACTGGGCGTAAAGAACAAACGTCAAGCTTGCAAACCATAAAAACCAATAGAAATCACCAAGAAAATATATAATCACACCACCAAGAACTAAGAACTACTCTCCTGTCTGATGCATCACATTGTTCAAACCTTGCATCTTTTTCTTGCTTTGCTTTGTCATAGGCAATGATATGTGAATGAACCCAAACTTTCTTCTCTGTGTGAAGTACTGCTTCTGATCAGCTCCATCCTTCTCGGCTCTCGGACGAAATGTGATATCTTCTCTTAGTTCATGAAGCATTTGACTCAAAGCAACCTTATGCCTCTGCTCTGTGTGGCCTTCTGTGGCCCCTTTTGCCATGTATTCCTCAGGCACAAGTTGCTTCCTGCTCAACACATCACGCATTGAGACTGTTGATCTTAGGACGGGCTTCGGATCGTGATCGAGAAGATTTGGGTCCTTGGGTTGGTTAAGTGGAGAACTCTGTTGATGATCTGGGTGATGGACATGAAAATTACCAAATGTGGTTGAGAAGTATGCTGGCTGTCCCTCCTGGACTTCCTCTGGCAACCATTTCCTAAGAGCCTCTTCAACAGCGCTTTGCTTTCTGTTTGCCATTTCAACTTTGTTCAGTGCCTCTTCTAAAGCTTGCTTGCTTAGCTTAACTTCTTCTGTTGCTTCCCTTAGCTTCTTTAGGATAGACATTTTAGTGATGTTAGGTTCATGCTTTTGGTGCTTTGATACTTCTATCTTCTTGGGCATCTCCCGGGCCTTTGGGACATTCGGGGAGAGGGGAGATCGTAATTCGAATACTGCAGGAGCTTTCTTTGGCTCCGGCAGGACAAATCCAGACGATGTCTCACTACCTGATAGACCCCGGATTTCAGCCATGGCGACAGCTTCTGCTGCTCTAGCTGCTTCCTCCATCTTTTTAGCCGCGAGCAACCTCAACTCAGCAGTTCTTAGACTATTCTTGGATTGCACATTTGCTAACATTGGTTTAGAGATTGCAGCATTTTCAGATCCCACTTCAGCAATTTTCTTTATCTGCTCGGTATTAATGTGATTAGTTCGGAGGGTATCAGCAACATTAGGCTTCGCTCTTGATTGCTTTAGCTCCTCCTCTAGTGACAACACCCCTGCAAATTTCGATGTTAGCCTCTCGCGGGTCTTTTCAAGGAAGGATTTCTCGTTCTTCATTTTCTTATTCAATGACTCAACAGAAGACTGAATCACCCCAAGATCATTGATAGTTTTACCAAGGTTCAATTTGGCTTGCCTCAGGGATGATAAGATCATGTCAGGAGATGATGAAGGGCAAGGGCTCAGACTCCCCAACCTCTGCTGCTCGCAATTGTTGACTTGGAGCCTGTAGTTCTCCTTGTTCATTTCTTTAATAGCAGGACTGGACATCTGTTCATCCTGGGGGGCCATGCATCTCAAAGCCTCTTTCTGTAGCTGCTGCTTCAACTCTTCAACCACCCTTTTAGTTGTTCCAAGTTCTTCCAGGACATCCAGTGTCTCCAGTTCCTTCACAATTAGATGCTTCTCTAGCTCTGCTGCCTGTTCCTCCACTTTCTTTATGTCCATCTCCTCCATACCCTGCCAATCATCATTCCAGTATAACTAATCAATTCTTTCAGGTTCCAGTATATCTGGGATGATTGATTTTGGTTTATTTTTCAGATCTTGATCAATGAAAATGTCACAAGCGTGGTACTTATTAATGACTCAGGAACCCGGACACAAGATTAAAGGGCATGAAATATTAAATTCTGCAATCCATGTGCAATAGTACCAAGCTAAATGGATTTGGATTCTCTCCTGTACAGTATTCAACAGGAGAGATCCTGTTAAATAAATACCGTTGATTTGTTTAATCAATGGTCCTAAAATATATAAGGTAAGAAAAATTAAAAAAATTAAATAAGGTAAAATAAATTCTCACCAATGATTTTGAAAATCATGACCACGATTCAACCAACAGGACACAACTTTACAGGAGAGGATCTCAATCCAAGCTAAATCGAATCAGACACTTAAAATTATGAGTTGAACATTTCGATCGAAGCTCCGCTTCATACTATATGGTCAATTAAAATTTTGCTCTCATGAACTAATGGAAATTCCAAAAAAATAAAAATAAAAAAATTCAAGAGACTCTAAAGTCTAAATTGCAGACAAAACAAATGCCACATAGCACGAGTCTGTCTCTATCTCGTCTTTCAAGTTCCAATTGTTGCATTATGCCACATTATAATACTTTATCGGTGGAAAGCTTCTTAGCAAGAGTTTAAGTAGAAAACAAAGAAACAGTAAAAAAGAAACAAAAAGAACACTGGCTCACAAGGCTTTCTCCAATCCTGTAGTAGTAAGGCATCCAGGACCCGCTTCCACCACCAAACCGGGTGACAGCTTCCTTCACCGACCCGAACGGAGGCGACGTGTCAATCTCCGCCCTGTGGCCTACCTTCCTTAATGTTCCACCGCCATTACCATTCTGGTGACCACCCTGAGAAGAACCCATCTCGGGCCTCACTTCCCTGATCCCGGGAGTGCCAGGGACTGGCTCAGGACCCGAATCCACGCCATCCGCCATTGCCAATGCCAACCCACCCCAGTGACATGCAATGCAAGAACCGAATGGTAGAATGTAGAAATATAATGTGAAAGAAAAAGAAGAAGGGGGTTGGGTTTGTGTGTGTGTGGGGTTTAAAGCATGTAAAAGAAGGAAAAAGCCATGATGGGCATGCAATCTTTTCGAGTTTTTGAGTGATGATGGTGTTTGTGGTCCGAGTCACCAACCCGGTTGTCCAAAAAAAAAGTGACTCGGGTCCACATTCCCACTCAGTGAGCCCGCGAGTAGTGATCTCCTGTGGAAGGGAGTAACTTCTAGTTGGCCACGTTGGAGAGAAATGATTGGTGATAAAATGGTGATTGGGAATTACTTTTGCTTTTGAGTGTTTTGCGTTAATTGAGGACAATTTGTGTAAAGTTATTGTTGGTAAACTTTAGTAGGTGTAATGGGTGAGCGTGAAATGCGGTGAGGTTTCCATAAAGTAAAAAATCAGAAGGTGCAGAATTATGATTGAATTTTGGGAAAGGCAATTTCTTTCTTTTTGTTGTCAATCAATTAATACTCGCTCAAAAGTCAGCTTGTGTTGTGGGGATCAACTTTATCTTTAATCTTTAATCTTCTTTTTCATCACAACTTTACTGTGTTCTTATATAAGATGTCGTCGTGTTGATAGAAATTAAACAAACAAACAAACAAAAGGGTTTTATGGGGGGGCTTTTTTCCCTACGTATGATGTACTTAAAAACTATGGGAATTAAGGTAATCAAGGTGGATTTTTAAAAAAATGAATAAATTAATGGTCGCATTGTCTTTTAATTTATTAAATATATAAATTAGACAGTTTCTTATCGGAAACTAAATATTTCATTGATCGGTAGTACAAATGCATATTATCCTCAATAAGAGTCCATACAGAAACAGCACAAGGGAAAATTGTCCGAGTGCAACCATTTCTTTTTCATATATAAACCTGACTACAATACTTACATGCTTTGTAGAGAGCAAATTTTGTTGGCTTAAGTGCACATTAAGACAAATCCTTAATCACATTTTACTTTAGCTAAACAGGCCCAAACTGGACGAATGGGAAATTGTCTCTCAAAACCAAAACACAACTATGAAAGAATAGTAGACTCACTCCATGAATAGTAGACTAACTCCTTGTTTCTCTCGCAACACCTCGAGGAGGTTGATTCACAACACCCCCTCGGAGAGGTTGATTCGGAGGAATGCAGCTGAATTTTGGAAGATCAGTTTGCTTTCGTAGTCTTTACATTAGTTTCTTTCCATCTTTGTTCACAAAGGATTGATCGTATTCCTTTTATCCCTTGTTTGGTATCAAATCTAAATGGAAAATGAATTTAATTCTTAAGGATATTTTTATCTATCTATACATATTTACAATTTTATCATAATATTTCACTTTAATCTTATAACTATTAATATGTATACATTGGCAAAAATATCCTTACGAATTGAATTCATTTCACAATTGGATTTGATTCCAAAGACCATTAATCAGGTGGATTTCATTTAGCCCATACCCTATTCTTGTTATGGAGCCTCCCGACCCTCACCATCTCCGGTGGATTCTGACCCAATTCCGGTGCTTGAATTGGGTAGTGATGAAGAGGAAGCCGACAATTTGTTCTTGGCTTTTGGGAGCGAGGGAATAAGATGATGAATTTTTAATTCTCGGAGCCTTACACTTTAGGATGTAGCCAAAATTCAAGAAAAGTTGCAAAAATTTATGTAAAAAAGCAAGTTTTAAGACAACATTACCGATTCTTCAAACCCAAGACACAGAATCAAAAATGGTTGCTTGACTAGCTATTTTTTTTTTTTGATGAGGCTTTACTAGCTACTTGATTACTGTATTGAACTGAATTGCTGATGTCATAAGGTTGTGCAAACCAATTAATGTTTAGCTTCTTGTTCAAAGTTTAAAATTAAAGCTTTCTTTTTCACCAAAAAAAAAGCTGTCTTTAAGCATGTCTAACTGTAAGATCTCTACTCCAACCCTTTTCATATCGTTTGGCATACTAACGAATTGCGTCCAGTATTTCCAGTTGATCCAGTAAAAGAATTGGGCTAAATTGTAAAGATCAGATCTGATAAATCAGAGATTTACCTGATTATAGAAGGTCTATGTGTGGTAGGATCTTGGTGATGCAAAGCCTGCAAAAGAGGAAGACAAAAGGACACCGGGGGTGTCTAGGGTGTGTGACCCCGGAGGCTCTCCGATGCCTAAGTCAGAACTAAACTCTCTATAGTAAGTAATTGATAGAAGAAATTGATTAGTTCTATTCTCATACCTTTATTCAGGTTAAGGGGAAACTATTTATAGAAGATTTGAGGTTTTTGGTGTGGACCTATACCTCAAGGTCTTGGTATGGACCTCCTCATGGGCTGGACCTAGACCTTAGGGTCTCAATACGGACCAAGACCTCTGGAGACTTGGACCTCAGGATCTTAGAGTGGATTTAGACCTCAAGGTGTAGACTGGACCTCAAGGTCTTGGTGTAGACCTGGACTCTAAGGGTCTTACTTGGTCCTTTTAGGCAATAAATTATTATTTCATATGTTATCACTAGCCCCCAACTCTGAGGGAAATTGTATAGCAATTTTTCTTAGAGTTTACTTCTTAAATATGTGCTCTTTCGCTTCAGTCACCACCATGCATTAAATTGCCTTATTTGGCTATCTCGGGACTCATATAGCCTCCAATACGAGCGATCCTCTTATAAGACAAGGGTTTGTATTTTTTTATTGAGCTTACTTTAAACTCACTTTGTCTTTTGCACTTTTCTTTAGACCTAGGAAAGATCCTCTGGATTTACAGGAATTCTCATTCTTTACTTGTAAAAGGAATTTTTTTTCCTTTTTTGTTGACTCTTGAAAGCCTCTCTTTTTAAACTCGAAGATATTCGCCGTTAGATAAAATAAGGTGGGCCAATGTAAGGAGAACCTTCAAAAGTGGATTCTTCTCTTTTTTAATGGAGACACAATATAAAGAGGACCTCTAAAAGTGGGTACCTTCTTTATGGAGATCAGATATAAAGAGGACCTTTAAGATTGGGTTCCTTCTTCATATTTCTTCTACTCTCTAGTTTTAATGGAGGAGATACAATATAAAGAGGACCTCGTGGGTACCTTTTTATGGAGATCAGATACAAAGAGGACCTCTAAGAATGGGTTCCTTCTTTATATTTCTTCTACTCTCTTTTTTTAATGGAGGAGACATAATATAAGAGGACCTCTAGAAGTGGGTACCTTCTTCATGGAGATCGAATACAAAGAGGACCTCTAAGAATCGGTACCTTCTTTATATTTCATCTAGGCATGCGACCTTTGTTTTTTGACTGCTCGGTCCTGGTCGTCTTTTTTTTTTTTTCAAATCTGTGACTACGTGGGCTTTATTGCCTCAGTTGTCGTTTTTTTTTCAAATCTGTGACTATGTGAGCTTTATTGCCTCAGTTGTCTTTTATCATGCGACGTATTTGGGCCATACTGCGCCTTAGTTGTCTTTTATTATGTGATCTTTCTTTAGATCGTCGTGTTGTTGCGACTAGAATCGGCTACATGGCCTTATGTCATCTTGCCTTGCAACTATAAACTGTTGTATGGCTTTTCAGTGTCTTATTTCTCCAACTAGTAGAGGGTACACAGCCTTTCGTCATCTTATCTTACAACTATAGAATGTTGTATGGCTTTTTGTCGTCTTATTTATGCGACTAGCATAGGCTACATGGTCCTTTTTCCCTCTTTTTTTGGATTGTTAGTAGTAAAAGACAATATTTTCACACCATGGGTGTTTC
>JAKUCV010007160.1:51422-69104 GCA_028386065.3 Turnera subulata
AAGCTTTGCATAGGACATCATCTGAGTAACCATACATACCCATAGTCCCTATGTACTGCTTAAGATGGTCTCTAGGGTCAGTATTACCACCGTAGTTTTCAATAGAGGGGGCTTTATATTTTTCTGGTACCGGAGCAAGTCGGACGACATCTTTCAGAGGCGAGACACCATCCATCTCATTCCCCCTTGCTTGCCGTTTCACCGACTGTAGGTATTGTTCAATCAATTCTTTCACTTGCCTTTCTGACAAGGGACCATTGTCTCCCCCATATTCTTCATGTTCTTCCCTAAAGGGACATGCGTCAAAGGCTGCCTTCATAAGTTGTTCCTCCTCATCATGAGAGGGAAGCCCGGGCTTTTTTCCAGTCCTACCTCTATGCCGCTCTTCAGCATCCCCTATTGGGTTTACAGATTGTAATTTATGCAAGCTGGCCAATATCTCATCCCTAAATTGCATAAATTCAGCCCGGGATACAGTGTCAAAACATGGCTGATTTGTGGAGGCCTTACTTATTAGATCTCTTTCGGTACCACCACCAACGGTGGGTATTGTTGGATTACCTTTGGTTCCATCACTTTGGGGTGTATGTTCCGTGGTAACACCCAATTGTTCATATTGGGAAGACATGACTTTTTTTCCAGGTTTCCCACAGACGACGCCAAATGATAAATCAGAGATTTACCTGATTATAGAAGGTCTATGTGTGGTAGGATCTTGGTGATGCAAAGCCTGCAAAAGAGGAAGACAAAAGGACACCGAGGGTGTCACGGGTGTGTGACCCCGGAGGCTCTCCGGTGCCTAAGTCAGAACTAAACTCTCTGTAGTAAGTAATAGAAAGAAGAAATTGACTAGTTCTATTCTCGTACCTTTATTCAGGTTAGGGGGCAACTATTTATAGAAGATTTGAAGTTTTTGGTGTGGACCTATACCTCAGGGTCTTGGTATGGACCTCCTCATGGGCTGGACCTAGACCTTAGGGTCTCAATACGGACCAAGACCTCTGGAGACTTGGACCTCAGAATCTTAGAGTGGATTTAAACCTCAAGGTGTAGACCTGGACCTCAAGGTCTTGGTGTAGACCTGGACTCTAAGGGTCTTACTTGGTCCTTTTAGGCATTAAATTATTATTTCATATGTTATCAAGATCATATGTCTTTGAGAGAATATGCTACGTGTAAAAGAATTATTGTCACAACATTGTAATTGCTGTTAGATTATGTGATCAAGCTACATTAGTGTGATCAAGTTGTTAGTTGAGTTAGTGGAGAATAATCAAGTTGTATGGTTTGTCCCATCAACTTAAGTGTGTTAGGAATAGTTGTGTGTGTCTTTTTGTTATTGTAATGTTCTCTTTGTTATCTGATCATTCTTGGTAGGCCTCACGTTCAGCAAACCAAGAAAATCAGCTTAGTGGATTATGTGTCTCCATGCTGCACTAAAAAGTATGGATTGAAGGTATGGGCTGCATGCAAGTTGCTGCAGCGAGTTGGATTTTAGGCTGATTTTCTGCCTATATATTGAGTCTTGTAATCAGTTGCAATCAAGTGAAATAAAAGAGTATTGAGTGTGTTTCACTTCACAATGTGTTCCTTAACTTGTTCATTTAGTGTTCAAGTTGAGAGATTGTGAGATTTGAGAGAAAACCAATAAAACAGTAACCAAGAAAACCAACTTGAGTGTTCTGCAGAAATCTGGAAAATTTTCAGAAATCTTCAACTTGAACATCGATGTTCAAATCCCAACATCGATGTTCAAAACCTTCTGCCAATTTTCAAATTGATTCCAACATCGATGTTCTAGAGTGTTTACAAAGTTCCAGTAGTATTTCAACATCGATGTTCGTGTCCCCAACATCGATGTTTTAAGTTGACGGCAGAAACTTTTAAAGACTAGTAGCATTTCAACATCGATGTTATAATTGCAACATTGATGTTCTAAGTGCACTGTCTAATTCGTTGAAGATTCAGAGCCTCTAAACATCGATGTGCAAAGTGCAACATCGATGTTATTGAGCCATTTCAGAATTGATTGAAGATCAAAAGCCAACAATTGGTAGCGGAGCAGATTCCTTCTTTCAGGCCTGCCCTATTTTATTGAAACCACAACAAATTAGCCTAAACACCTTCCTAAACACCTACCCTCAAAATGAATACACAACCTGTAAATAGAATCACCTCTTCCTTACCTCTACCATATGTTTTTGAAGGAGAAAACTACAACTATTTGGCTATAAGGATGAAGTCCTTCCTTGTAGCTAATGGTTTGTGGTTCTTGGTAGAAGAAGGTTTTACTGAAGAAGAAGACATTGAAGAAATGTCTGTAAATCAATTGAGAACATATAACGATCGGTTGCAGAAACACAATACTGCAATTTCGTTTATGTTCTCCTTGGTTTGAGAGGATATTTTTCCTTTGATTGTAGGAGCCACAACAGTCAAAGAAGCATGAGAAATCCTTGAGAAGCAGTTCAGAGGTTCCAAGGAAACAAGGCAAATAAGGGTGCAATCCTTCAGAAGAGAATTTAAAATGTTGAAGATGTTAGAAGCTGAAACAATAAGGGAGTATGCTTCAAAAGCTCAAAGCATTGTCAACAAAATCAGATTGTATGGAGAAGTGATCCCAGAGGTCAGAGTAGTTGAGAAAATTCTCAACACGGTTGTTGATAGATTTGAAGCAAAGGTAGCTGCAATTGAAGAATCAAGAGACTTCACTCAAATGTCGATTCCTGAACTTGTTGGCAAGTTAGAAGTTCATGAGCAAAGGCATGGGAGAAAAATTGAAGCTGGGATTGAGAAGGCTTTCCAAGCCAAGCAGAAAAATGTCAACAACAACAAATTTGAAGCCAAACAAAAACCAGCACCAAGCACAAACAAGTACCAACAGGAGGCCTCAAGTTCACAAACCGTTTTTTCACCTTGCAAACATTGTAGAAAAACAAATCATTTGGAGCAGAGATGCTGGAAAAACAAGAATTGCAACTTTTGTCACAAAATTGGGCACATTGAACGTTTTTGCAGAGCTAAACAAAATGGAGAGAATCAAGCCCAACAACAAGTGCAAGAACAACCACAAACAAGGCAACAAGCTCAGCCAGTTGAAAGAAATCAACAAGAATTTATGTTCATGGCAAGTGAAAATTTAGAGAAGCAAGAAAATGGGGTATGGTACATTGACAGTGGCTGTACTAGTCACATGACGGGAAATTCAAAATGGTTTTTGGACTTGGATGAATCAATCCGTGTGGAAGTCAAGATACCTGATGGTGCCATCCTCAAATCAAAAGGAAGAGGTACTGTCTCTATAAACTATGATGGAGTTAGTAAATTCATTAAAGATGTTTTGCTAGTTCCTGGATTGAAGCACAATCTTTTGTCACACGGAGTTTACTGATCTTTACCCATATTCCATTTGAAACTTCTACTAACAACACACTAGAGCCACTTACCGTTTTGACAAACGTTTTGATTTTACTTCTTGTTACGTAAAGGACACTTGAACTCGTACCATGAAGAGATGGTAAATGAATGTGAGGTAGATGAAAGTAGTTTGTGGCATAGAAGATATGGCCATGTTAGCTTGCATTCCTTGAAGCTTGCTGCACAAAAGGAGTATGTCAGAGATTTTCCTTCAATACAAATTCTTGGAGAAGTTTGTGAACCATGCCAATTGGGAAAGATGCATAGAGACTCATTTCCGGCTGCAGCAGAAAAAAGAACCTTGGAGAAGCTGGAGTTGGTGCACACTGACCTTTGTGGTCCAATGCATACACCTTCTTTAAGTGGTAATCTCTACTTCATGCTATTCATTGATGATCTAACTCGCATGACATGGATTTACTTCTTGAAGAATAAGTTGGCAACTTTGGAAGTTTTCAAGAAATTCAAGAGCATGGCAAAAACTCAAAGTAGTTGTAGATTGAAGAAGTTGAGATCAGATAGAGGGGGAGAATTCATTTCAAATATGTTTGAAGATTTTTGCAACTCAAGTGGAATTGTTCATCAATTAATAGTACCATATTCACCTCAACAAAATGGTGTGGTAGAAAGGAAGAACAGGACAGTGATGGAGATGGCAAGATGCATGCTTGCGGAGAAGAAGCTTCCTCAAAGTTTTTGGCTTGAAGCTACCTATACGGCTGTCTATCTCATCAATAGGCTACCAACAAAGTCAGTTGATGGGATGACTCCCATTGAAGCTTGGACTGGTAAGAAATTAACAGTTAAGCACCTTAAAGTATTCGGTTCTCTTTGCTATGTTCATATTCCAGTTGAAAAGAGGAGGAAGCTGGATTTCAAAGCTGAAAGGGGAATACTATTGGGATATAGTAGTCAATCCAAAGGCTACAGGGTGTTCATGATTGAAAATGACAAAGTAATCACCTCAAGAGATGTCAAAGTGGATGAAGAAGCTTATTGGGATTGGAAAGAAAAAAAGGTAATCAGGAACAATCCTAGCGACACAGCTGAAGTAGATGAAGATCAAGTGCAGGAAGATCATCCTCTAAATGAAGAGGATTATGATTCAGACACACCTCCAATGAAGGTTAGGACACTTGCTGATGTTTATGAGAGGTGTAATTTTGTAGAAACAGAGCCACATTGTTATGAAGAGGCAGCAAATCAAGAGCATTGGAAGAGGGCCATGGAGGAAGAAATTGGCATGATCAACAAGAATCAAACTTGGGAACTAGTTGTAAGGCCTGGAAATCAAAAGATCATTGGAGTCAAGTGGGTGTTTCGCACTAAGATGAATCCTGATGGCACCATTTCCAAGTACAAGGCTAGACTGGTGGTCAAAGGCTATGCACAACAATATGGCCTTGATTATCTTGAGACATTTGCACCGGTGGCACGCCTTGACATAATCAGATTGCTCCTGGCCATTTCAGCTCAAAACAAGTGGAAGGTATTCCATCTAGATGTGAAATCTGCATTTTTAAATGGAATTCTAGAAGAAGAAGTCTACATTGAGCAACCTAAAGGCTTTATTGTGGAAGGGAAAGAAGATTATGTTTACAGGTTGAAGAAAGCTCTCTATGGACTAAAACAGGCTCCAAGAGCTTGGTATAGTCGCATGGACAACCACTTGGTTCAACAAGGATTCAAGAGAAGTGAAAGTGAGGCAACATTGTATGTGAAAGGCAACTCAAGTAATGATTTGATCATAGTCTCCCTCTATGTTGATGACATGCTAATTACCAGAGCAGATCACAGCAAAATTTCAGTTTTCAAAACTGAAATGATGAAAGAATCTGAAATGTCAGATTTGGGATTGATGCACTACTTTCTTGGAATGGAGGTGATGCAAAGTGATGAAGGAATTATGATCTCTCAGAAGAGGTATGCAGAAACTATCTTGAAAAAATTCAAGATGGACTCCTACAATCCAGTGCCAACCCCATTGATTCAAAACACCAAGCTTGCAAAGAATGTAGATGAAGAAGATGCTGAAATTGAGGTGTACAGGAGCTGTGTAGGAAGTTTGTTGTACCTTACAGCAACTCGTCCTGATCTATTATTTGCAACTAACTTGCTTTCAAGGTTTGATTTGTTGAAGAACATGTTGAATATGAAGTGCAGCTTGGTCAAGGGGGAGTGTTAGATTATATGATCAAGCTGCATTAGTGTGATCAAGTTGTTAGTTGAGTTAGTGGAGAATAAACAAACCAAGAAGGCCTCATGTTCAGCAAACCAAGAAGATCAGCTTAGTGGATTATGGGTCTCCATGCTGCACTAAGAAGTATGGGTTGAAGGTATGGGCTGCATGCAAGTTGCTGCAGCAAGTTGGATTTTAGGCTAATTTTCTGCCTATATATTGAGTCTTGTAATCAGTTGTAATCAAGTGAAATAAAAGAGTATTGAATGTGTTTCACTTCACAAAGTGTTCCTTAACTTGTTCATTTAGTGTTCAAGTCGAGAGATTGTGAGATTTGAGAGAAAACCAATAAAACAGTAACCATGAAAACCAACTTGAGTGTTCTGCAGAAATCTGGAAATTTTCCAGAATTCTTCAACTTGAACATCGATGTTCAAATCCCAACATCGATGTTCAAAACCTTCTGCCAATTTCCAAATTGATTCCAACATCGATGTTCTAGAGTGTTTATAAAGTTCCAGTAGTATTTCAACAACGATGTTCTTGTCCCCAACATCGATGTTCTAAGTTGACGGCAGAAACATTTGAAGACCAGTAGCATTTCAACATCGATGTTATAATTGCAACATCGATGTTCTAAGTGCACTGTCTAATTCATTGAAGATTCAGAGCCTCTAAACATCGATGTGCAAAGTGCAACATCGATGTTATTGAGCCATTTCAGAATTGATTGAAGATCAAAAGCCAACAATTGCTAAGAGTGAATTGGGTATCCATTTAGTCAGTGAAAAAGACATTGGGTTCAAAAAACGTGATAAGAGCCTAAATCTCTTCTTTATTTGGGTTTTCAACAAACTTTAGGTGCAGATTTGCAACAAAGATAGCATATTTGATGTTTCCACTTTACAGTTGATACTAAGACTATTGTTTGGAATTGTAGTAGTAGGAGTAGCTAAGATGTGGGCTAAAACCGGGAGTGCAGTGAGAGCTAAGATCACTTCAGGGATAGCTTATCAAAATCACAGCAGGAGGCAGGAAACTAATCAAAGAGCAAAACCTACGTTCTTCTCAAAGTGGTCCAGAGAGTATGTGCAGAAAGCAATTGACGAAGGTAGAGCTCATACGGTTTATGTGGAAAACATCCCTTCTGGATGGGCTATGTCGGATATTTACCGTGAAATGTCAAGGTTTGGATCAGTGATGGATGTGTGTGTTCCTGGGAAACTTTCTTGGAACGGTATTCGGTACGGCTTTGTTAGATTTGAGACTCGAGGCAAGGTGGAGGATTTGGTTATGAAAGTTAATAAGCAAGGTAATGGTATGTTGAATGCTAAGGTGGCGAGGAACAGGCAAGTGGGAAAGAAAGAGGGCAATCAAAAGTTTTAGAATAGAAGACCAGAGGGTGGTGCTACTGGTAGGGATGGAAAGTCTTATTCACATGTGGTAGGAGGTGCTTCCTCTTGATCCAGTTACGTTATCAAGCCGGAACAGAGAAAGGACATCAATATTTTTTTCACTCCCAAAAAGGAGTGCTTTGATAAACTGAAGGTTTTTGCTTTTGGTGTTCTTAGGGAGTGCATATTTCCAGGAGCAATAGCTGGGGTTTTCAAGGAATTAGCAGGGGTGGATGTTTCAGTGAAGTTGCTCGGTGGGGAGTATATTTTGGTTGGCTTCGCTTCTAAGTCTGCAATGGAGGCATGCATTAATAAAGGGGAGCAGTGGCTTGGAAATTACTTTCAGATGTTTAAAGAGTGGGGGGAAAATGATCATGCCACTCATCATTTGTGTTGGCTTAACGTCTACGGAACACCACCGCATGCGTGGTGTGAGGAGTTTTTTCAGCAAATAGCAATTCGTGATGGCAAGTTTGTGCAGTTATCTAATGACTCTGATAACGGTTGCAATCTGGAGGTTGCTAGGATTCAAATATTGACAACCTACAAGGAACCAATTATGAGGGCGTATAAAGCATTAATAGGAGATCGTTGCTTTGAAGTGTCAGTTGTGGAGGCCCAACCACCGCCAATCGATCATTTCTTTGGAGAGCACCGAGTAGGGAGTGTGCTGCAGGTTGTTCCGTTGGAAGGGGTGCTTGCGGCTTCCGGCGATCGGAGTACCCTCAAAGAGTCTGACAAGGGTGTCCAAAAGTCTCCTGATCCTTTTAGCATCTTCGAAACTATCAAACGTCTAGAGAAAGGAAAAGGGATCATGGTTGAGGGCTCCCAAAAGCAGAGCATGGGTGATGAGCAGCAGCTTTTTGCAAACTCAACAGGTGGGGCGTCTTTAAACCCACATGCTACCCTGTCCCGTAAGGATACACAGGTAGCAGAGTCTTTGTTGCCCCCGAGGTTGACTACAGGGAAAATGGCGCCCGGTGCGAGCGTGACTAGTAACGAGAAGGTGGCAGTAGATGAGGTTTTGTCTGGAAGTGATATGGCATGTAACGTAACACCTTTTAGTGTTAAGGCCAACAACGTGCAAGTGGTGCTGGATGGACCAACTGTAATGCAGGAGGCCAGTCTAGTGGCAGATGGGCTGAAAGGCCCAAAAGAAATCAGGGATGGTTAAAGCCTTTCAGAAAGTGGTTCTGAAGAGGAGGTTTGTTCTAATAATAATGCATCTTTTAATGCGTCGCCGTTTCAAGCTGGAAGCCAAACAAGAAGGTTGAGAAATATAGAAGCCAGACTTGCTAGAATTATCGAGAATGCAAAAAGAAATAGGTGGTCGAGAATCAAGCGGTTTAAGAAGCTCACCAAGAGTGGTGGGGTGAGGTCTCTACAATCTGGTGATAGTAGTACCCAAGATGCAGAAATTGTTAAAGGAAATAAAAGAGCCAGGTCAGAGGAGTCGCCCTTTCCAATGGTGTCTTTCAAAGCTGCTGAAGCAAAGAAGACCATGGAAGTTGGACAAGAGCTCGGCTGGGAGGTCTCGGGTCAAGAAAAAGCCGTGGAGGAGGACAATGAGAAGATGATTGATGAGGAGTGCTCTGCATGGGTTCGCTCAAGGGCTTTGAGCTGAACTATAGCAGAGGAAGTAAGTGTCTCAATCCTTAATTATGTTAAGCTTCCTTTCTTGGAATATTTGTGGCCTTGGTTCTTGTCATAAGAGGAAATATGTGAGGGAGCTGGTGGTAAAAAATAATGCTAATTTTTTGCTTTTATGTGAAACTTTAAGTCCGAGTTGGAATGAGAGGGAGTATGCTAAGTGTTGGGGCAGAGGTCAGTTCGATTTTGTTGAAGTCAAGGCGGTTGGTAATACTGGCGGATTAGCTTTGCTATGGGACGTGTCTGTTTTTGATTGTTCTAGGAGGCTGCATGGGAATAATTGGATTATTGTTGAAGGACTTTTTTAAGGAACTCATAGAGTGGCAGTTTGTGGGGTGTACGGGCCAACAAATGTTATGGTTAGGAATGCAGTTTGGGAGGAGTTAAAGGTTCAGATGCAGGGGTTCTCATCACCATGGATTGTGATTGGTGACTTTAATGAGACGTTATCAGCTGAGGATCACTACTAGAAAACAACGTTTTAGCGAGGGATTTCAGCCCCTCACAATTGCGACGGATTTTGCGAGGGATTTCATGGTAGTGGTGTTGTGTCGGATTTTGCGAGGGAGCATTTTTCTGACGTCCAAAATCCCTCGCAAAATCCCTCACAAACGGATTTAGCGAGGGATTTCTTGTAAAATCCGTCGCTAAATCCAGTTTTTCTAGTAGTAGGTTGAGTGGGTGGTTATGCAGTAGGGGTGCGAGGGCTTTGACTGAGTTTGTTTCATCTATGCAGCTTTGTGAGGTGGAATTAAAGGGGAGGAGGTTCACGTGGGGAAATTATCGGTCCTCTAGTAGGATCGATAGAGCCTTTATCGACCCTCAAATTTTTTCGATTTTTCCTTCCATTAATCTGGTCGCGGAGAGCAAAGGACCATCAGATCATTGTCCGATACTGTTGGCTCAAGAGCGCATCAATTGGGGTCCTAAGCCATTTAAATTCTTGAGTTGCTGCTTGTTATATCCAAATTTTGAGGAGGTTCTTGGTGGAATGTGGGATGAGGCGTGCATTAAATTCCCCAGAAAGTTTCAGTTGATTCGAAGATTAGGTGCAGTAAAACAGGCATTGAGAAAGTGGAATGTGGAGCAATTTGGTAACGTCCAGAACGCCTTGAAAGATATTCAGAGTAGGCTGGATGCTTTCGACCTGTTAGCTGAATCTCGAAGGTTGACCGAGGTGGAGTTAGAGACTTTCCGATTATTGAAAACTGATCGGAATCTGCGAAGGAGACAAGAAGAGTGTATTTGGCGGCAGAAATCTCGTGCAATATGGTTAAAGCAAGGGGACAAAAATACCAATTTTTTTCACTTAACAGCATGTAACAGAGGTCGTCGGAATGGCATAAAAAAGATCACGTGGGAGGGGAGAGAGCTGTCACAGCTGAATGAAATTAAGTAGGCTGCCTCGGGTTTCTTCTCTAATCTGTTCAGTTCTCCTATATCATCCAGGCCGAGGTTAGGCAACATTGTTGTGAAGAGAATTTCAGAGGCCCAAGCGGCAGATTTAGAACGTTCTTTCAATGTTGACGAGATAAAAGCTCCTGTGTGGGACTGTGAGTCTGACCAAGCTCCAGGGCCCGATGGTTTTAATTTTGGGTTTTACAAAAAAAGCTTGGAGCTTGATATGTGATGATTTGGTTGATCTTATTAACCAGTTCCATAGAGATGGTGTTTTACCACGTGGTGTGAACAAGACTTTTCTCACTCTTATACCTAAAACGGTGGATACTGGAGGTTTAGATGATTACAGACCTATCAGTTTGGTCCATGGGATTTATAAGATTATAACTAAAGTCCTTGCAAAGAGGATAAAGGTTGTTATGCCCTCGGTAGTTAGTGATCGGCAGTTTGCCTTTATTCAAGGAAAGAATATCCTAGATTGTGTTTTTACTGCAGGGGAGGTCATTCAAAATGTGAAAAGGACCGGTGCGAAGGCGGTGTTATGGAAAATTGACTTCAAAAAGGCATACGACTCAATTTCTTGGGACTTCTTAATTGAGATGATGGAAGCCATGGGCTTTGGTGAGAAATGGCGAGGTTGGATTCGGGGGTGTTTGTCAGGCGCAAAGATGGCAATGTTGGTTAATGGATCTCCCTCAGAGGATTTTAGTATTTCGAGGGGTCTGAAGCAAGGGGACCCGTTATCACCCTTTCTTTTCAATATAGTGGCAGAAGGCTTGGCTGCCATGGTGAGGTTAGCTGTGACAAAGAATCTTGTGAAAGAATTAAGGATTGATCGTTTGGGTTTTTCTCTCCTTCAGTTTGCAGACGATACGGTGTTTTTTGCACCAGATGATTTGGAGTCATTACTAAATTTGAAAAGATGCCTTAGGTGCTTTGAACTTATGTCAGGTCTACATATTAATTTTCATAAAAGCAGTTTAGTGGGTGTTAATATATCAGAATTTAGAGCTAATGAATTGGCAGGTGTGCTTCATACTAAGGCAGAGAGATTGCCAATAAAATATCTGGGGCTTTCAATCGGTTCAAATATGAGGAGAGTCAAATCGTGGGAGCCTGTTTTGGATCGGATCAAATCTCACCTTGCTTCTTGGAAAGGGAAGTATTTATCTGTTTGTGGAAGAGTGACTTTGATCAAAGCAGTCCTTACTAATCTACCAATATATTATTTATCAATGTATAAAATTCCAAGTAGTGTGGCAAGGAAGATTGTCAGCTACCAAAGGAACTTTTCGTGGCGAGGAGGTGAGGATAGAAGGAAAGTGTGTTGGGTGGCATGGGATAAAATTGCAAAACCAAAAGAGCGTGGTGGTTTAGGCATCGAAGCCATTCTGTTGAAGAACAAATGCTTATTGTTTAAGTGGCTTTGGTGCTACATCTATATGGAAGGCCCCAATCAATGGACACCTGATTGGATTAATATGGTTAAAGATCTTTATGCTGTTCCTGGATCCCAATCATGGCCCCGCTTCAGTAGTGGGAGATCATCGGTTCCGTGGAGGGATATAATTGAGTCTGGAGAGAGTGAGGGTGTTGCAGATGGAGGTTTGAAGTGTCGGGTGAGCATGGATGTGGGTGATGGAAATCGGTGTCGTTTTTGGTTTGATCACTGGTTGAGTTGTGGAGTCCTTAAAGATCTATTCCCAACCCTTTTCAACGTCACTATGCTGCCAGACATCACAGTAAGGGATGCTTTTTGTGAAGAAGAGGGGGTTTTGATTTGGAAGCAAAGATGGAGACGCTTTCTTTATCAGTGGGAGCAAAATCAAGTGCTGGTAATGAATGGTCTTTTTAGTAATGTAGTTCTGTCCAACAATAAATTAGATGTATGGAGATGGCAGGGGAGTAGGGAAGGCATTTATACTGTTAAATCTGGCTATCAGATCTTAGCTTTTATCTTCTCCCAGTTGAGTTCAAAGCCGACGGTATGGCTTGGAGTGGCACCGCCTAAAGTGGAATGCTTCATTTGGTTAGCCTTTAACAATGGTATTGCCTCTATGTTGGCTTTGTTTAACTGGAATACCATCAGTTTAGGGAATGCTTTTTGTTCCTTCTGTAGAGTGAAGCTAGAGTCCAGGGATCATATGTTTTTACATTGTCGTGTTGTATGGTTATTTTGGATGAAATTGTCTAGATGATGGGGTGTGAGCTGGTGTATGCCATCTACTCTGGAGGAGCTTTTTGTTCAGTGGCTTGAGCTGGCAGGTGTTGGTAAGGCAAGATCTTCTTGGATGACTGTTTTCTTCGCAGCAGCATGGGGGTTATGGCTGGCCAGGAATAGAATCATTTTTGAGAATCGGGAGGTTGAATGGGATAGGTTGTTTGATTGTGTTCTGCTAAGAACAGTTTCTTGGATCAAAGCATATCAACCAAATTTCCCTTATCACTTCAATGATGTCCTTATCTGTGAAGATAGTATCAAGTCGTGGCATGGGGTGAGATGTATCATTAAGATGGTGTAGTAACTGATTTTTCTTTAATGCTGTGTACTTAGTTGTGCGTTACATCTTATTGCGTTTGTACATTCTTTAAATCTCAATAAAACAATCGTTTATATCAAAAAAAAAAAAGACTATTGTTTGGAAGCTAAGATGTCATCAATTTCCTTTGGAATTACAGAACAATCAAATTTCAAGCGTAAGTATTGATGCAGAATGAGGTCCACGTTTGGGAAGATGAACCTCCTCCTGACAAATCGTTTTGGTCCATCTCCTCCAATGACAAATCGTACCTTGATACACATGTTCAGATGAGAGTGATAGAAGCAAGATTAATGATGAAACAACTAAACTTTTCGCAACCCCGAAATGAGAGGAGAGGTTGCTAAACTTGCATCATAACTATGGAAAAAGTTTTTAAATTCCTCTTTTGTAACTGCAAATAGCTAAGACAAATAATGACTAAATACATACATAGGGGCTCCAGTTGACAAAATTGGATACGCTATTTTTGGCTACTCAAAGAAAAGTTCCAACAAATGGCCAACCTATCTTGTTCTCTATTATTTGTAATTCATTGAAACGAAGCAGGTATCAACCTAGCAAATTTAGGAGCTCAAACATGCAATTAAGTAGGGATAAACAGCAGATAAGTAATGTCATTGTACGGATAACTCACATTTGGATACAAACTGCAAATCTTTAGAATAACTTCAACAAGCAGATCTGTTCCCTTCCGATAAACCGATCTACTTATCACAACAATAACAATTTCATTATTACTAGGTCTCACTGGGGCAGGCTTAAACATTTCAGTGTCCACAACATTGGGTATTACAAAGACCTTTTCAGGTGGTAGACCTGACCGCAGCACCGTGTTCTCTTTGCTGGTATGAGAGACACAAATTGCCTGACTCACATCTGCTAATGTAAACTGCAATACCTTATTCATATGAATGCTTCCAACATCAGCAAAACCATAGAGGGAGTGATCTGTAAATACAACTTTGTATCCCATAGTACGTGCATGCATTAGAGCTACATGACAAAGAGTTGAAAAGGACTGATGCCCATGCACCAATGATACTTTTTCTCGAATAAGAATAGTCCTTATTATGGGAAGTGTACCATAAAAGGTTGGTAATGTGTTTCGCATTAAAAATGGTTTCCATGGTATATAGTAAACTTTCAGGCCGCCAGTCATGTATCTGACACCAGAACGATTACCATACGCGTGAGTCATAACCACCACCTGAAGATCACAAAAAAGATGCCATGAGCATATTTACATTGGAAAGGAAGTGAATACAACATCTGCTTCAAGAGGCCTCATACAATAGAAAGGAAGCGAATACAACATCTGCTGCAAGAGGCTTCATATATTTGGAAGCAAAGCAGCACAAAAGCGAGAACGAGAAAAAAATGTCATGAAGAAACCAAAGTTGATAAGAGAAAAAAAAAAGAAAAAGAAAAGTGACGAGCATTCCTTAAAGCAAACATTCTGAAGAAAAGGCAAAATCAGAGAAAAATTGGAATACTTTGTTTTCTGTTATTCTTCAAAGGAAAAAAAAAAAGACTCTTTCCCTCATCATATTAACATAGCAACTAAGAAATTCTAAAATAACATCCATTATTTCATTGTTCAGAGCTTGGAACTCATGACTACATGTTCGAATAGGACAAGAGCAAAATACAAAGTCAAACTGGCTAACAGCCTCAAACCTTGTGTCCTAGTTGTAGCAGGCACCGTGACAAGTAATAAATGTGGTTTTCAACGCCACCAAAGTTGGGATAGAAAAAATCTGAGACCATCAGGATACTATGCTTTTGAGAGGCCGCCATTAAGCCAATTACCTGCAACAAATAACCGTTTTGTTTTATTAGAAAGATGGCTTGTTTTCAAGAGTCAAACGAGGCATCATGCTACCCAGAAAGAAATGGTACAGAGATATTATTACTGGTCCCACACTGCCATTTCAGAACTATCAGCATTGACATGTATCAAAATACAGCTATCAATCTTGATCCTTTTCAACATATGAAGAAGAAATGCCATGAAATAATTAATTGCAACAATTTGCTGACAGAAGAAAAGGTGCAGCACAATGAAGCCGACTAATATTAATCTCCACCGGAAGTTCTTTTTGAAAGTCCAATTGCAACACATAGTCTAGCACAATGTTTTAGGTTTAGGATAACGCCAAAGCAGAGAATTATGAATCCTTTGCCAGAGACTTATCTTAAAATAAAAATGGATTTTCCACAACTTGATAAGGGAAATCTGTGTCTTCACTCTCGTAAAAAATAGCATTATCAATAGTAAAGTATCTGCAATGAAAATAGAAAAAGCCGCATAATATTTAAAATAGAAAAAGAAGAGTAAGAGCTACAGTTTGTAATAGGATATAAGTATAACTTCATCGTTTACTTATTTGTACATCTTATGCCAACAAAACAGTCACTCTGGTCAAGCAATGATACAGAAGAATGTAACCACAACAAATCCTTATCCCACATGGAATTCGTCCTAGGACTATTCGTTTCGAATAGAATACAAGCAACATTCTTTCAGAAGGCAAAAAGATAAGGTAGAAATATAAGATGCAAATAAATGGCCTTACGTTTAATGGCTCGGCAAAGACTCACACGAGAACCCACAGCCGACCTGACAGCGAAAAATAAAGACTTGAACTTAATTGTTTTGTGTACATCAGAATTACATAAATAATATCCAAACCCCAACCAAAGCCCCCCACAATCGAGTTCACAAAATTAACAAATACCAAAATAAAATAGCAATTACATTATGAATAATTTGATACATTTTTACTCAAAAAATTAATTTAATAAATTTAGGAAACATAAATTACTTTTGGCTGAAAATTATTCATGATGGTAGAATAGGAAAAGGATTAAAGACTTGTTTAATCCCTTGTATTGGGCGCTAAAGTTAAAATTCATCCTTGTGCTGGATTTTGGCTTCTTTTCATTCTTTTGTTTTCCCTAGTTGGCCTACTTTGATTTCTCTCGCCAGAATCCGGTAGAAAATGCTGACATGTCATGTTTTCCGGCGCCACCTCAGCACATGTGGAATCCACGTGTCAGGTCGAACCAACAAATCGAACCGACTCGACCTGACCGGATTGCCCACCCAAAAACCCATTTTGCAAATCCGGTTTGTCCATTTTTTTTCTTTTTTCTTAAAATTAATTTCTTTAAAATTTTTCATTGAATTAAAAATTCATTTTAAAAAATAACTTATACTAATTAAATAATAACTTATATTGTAATTTATTATTTAATTAGTATAAGTTATTATTTTATTTTTGAAATAATTTTTAATTAATTGAAAGATTTTAAAGAAATTAAATCACTATAAGTTATTATTTAATTAGTATAAATTAATACTTTGTTTTGAAAGAATTTTTAATTTAATGAAAGGTTTTTAAAAAATTTAATTTTGCGGAAAAAAAGGAAAAAAGAAAAAAGTAAATCTTTTGGGTAGGCGAACCGATCGGGTCGAACCGGTTTAAAGCCTAATTCACCCCCCTCTTAGACACTTTTGGGCCAACATTTTAGACATCACACCAAATGTAAGCTATTGTATATTTTTGAAAGGGGGAGCAACAAAAGAGGAGGAGCTTTTAAAACTATGATAACATTTTTTGAAACGCCCCGACCCGTATTTACCAGTCTCAGTAAACACGTGCCAGAACTGTACAGATAGTAAATACATCACGAAACCCGGCCCAATGGCCCAAAGAAAATATCAATCACCCGACCTTGGGTACCTCAACAATATTAGCACAGCGAAATCATTTTAATCTCATAAGCAACATATGCAAAACCCCAAATGCAATCTATTCGATCCGAGTCCTGCCGGAGGGTACACTGCAGCTTGGCCATGTATGTACCTGAACTCAACACAAACAAACTACGTGACCGAGTCACGCAAGCGAGGGGTGAGTCCGAAGTGCTCACCGGGTAAAATCCATAAGTAAAGATAAATATACAGGCAACCAATAATAACCAAGTCACAAATAATTTCTCAATCACAGACAATTTCTCATTCGATAGTAACAAGCGAAAGGTATTCTGCGTTACCCTAGACACATTAATCCAATTTTTTTAACAGGGCCCCTATCACTAGTTAAATGTTGGCCGTCGCCAGGTAGTCAAGCTACCTAGCCCGTGGACCCCGCCCTGGTACCTCCACGTAAAAACTGGCACAGACAGGGAACAGACCCCAAGCACACTCTCCCCCAGCGCCTAAATAAAAATTGGTACAGGCAGGGAGCAGACCCCAAGCACACTCTCCCCCTGCACCATGAATATAAGACTACCATCAGGCTATTCCAACATTTAACGGTGACTTACTAGATGTCTAAGTGTTTTCAATTTTATTATTTCTTTTCCCTCGACTAGTTACTACGTTTCTATTATCCGACCATTATCTCATTATCTCGAGCAGGCTCGCAGCCTCTCCGCTCGTCTGGATAATACTGTAAGTTTCCGTAATCTATATGACACTCATATACAACATCAAATGCACAGCGAAAGTAAGGGAAACAACCAAGAACCACATGTGAAGCAACATAAACCGTATAACAAAATTACATACCTGGAAGATTAGGATCTTTCACCTAACTCGTGAATGGAATCAGCAAGAGCAAGACAACGGCCTGGCTCCTCTACGGTATCCACACGAACCGTGATTGGCTTGGAATCGTCACACGAATCAAGCCTCGAGCACTCCCGGACTGGGTGCTAGCAGCAGTAAACCGGAAGCTAAGTGTTTTGGGTGTTTTGGTGTTCTTCTTTTCTTTCACAAAGAAGAAGAAGAAGAGAGGTGTGTTTTTCTCTGAAATGCTGAAGCCAAAAACGTTCAGAGAACCCCCAAGAGAGAAAAAGGATGATCAGATCATACCCATGCCAAATGAAGACATAGGTTAGTGGAAGTCATGGCCAACCTTGGCCCATCTCCCACTTAATCATGTCAAGACATGATAATGCCTCCACTAGACTTTCCAGCACAACACACACCATAATGTCTGATCTCTGGTCAATAATTCACCTAATTATTGTACCAAAACGACCCTGGTTCAACCATGGTCCAACCACAGTCCAACCACGGTCCAACCAC